>CAJNOL010000453.1:0-14595 GCA_905250125.1 Rotaria sordida
CCACATCCACACCCACACCCCACACACACCCACACCCATACACCCCACACCCACCCACACCCATACCCGATTAGTTGGGAAAGAAGATAGGATATGGAGCTGACAAGTCACGAATGGCACCGACGAATGACTTGCCGTTTGTTTCTAAGATTGATATAAGCCTTTCTTTCGCGAAGCTTTCTTGAGATTTGACAATAGTTTCCAGAAGAGCTCGACCAAGTAGATAGGATCTGGAATCGGTGAGTTACAACTAGCGCCCTTGAAAGACGCTGATGAGCGACTCGCCATTCACTTACGAGGTAGACACGTCTTTTCTTGCGTAAAGCTTTGAATGAAATATAGAGTATTTTTCGAAAGAGCTGAGGCAATTGTTGTGGTGAAGATGACTAATACAAAATCATACCAATTTCTCATAAAAGCCAAAGAAATGCAAACTATGATGAGAATATCGCGAGAAAACTACATATTCTAAACTCGACATTATCAGTGTTGCTTTTTCCAAATTGCAAAAGTTAACAGACTTGTTCGTATGGTGTTGCCTATAGCATCACACAAACTGACGATTTATCTGATAATATTTGTCAAAGTGAATAGAATGAATTCAGTCGAGGGTGAAGTGAGTCGTAGCGACGAGCGTTACTTGTTACTTTTATACAAAGTATATATTGTAATAATTTTTTTCTATTGTGAGGTGTATGTAATCGGTTTATGCGATAATATCTCAAAAATAGCCGTGAGAGTATTGCATTTCAAAACCATGAAAAAATTATTACACCATATATGCTTTGTATAAAAGTAATAAATGATGAAAAATAAGAAGTTATTTTTCAAGTATTCTTCAAATGAAATTTACGTTTGATTTTACATAGGCAATCCGTTAACATTCTTTCTTATGTAAAACAAAACCTCATAAAGAATGCTTCAAAGCACCTTTTCGATGGCAGATTCGTCGCACAACACATTCTTGATTTGGAAGTACCAACACACTAGGCTTCTATGAGCTCTCATTATTGCGACCACTCACTCTTTCTTCTGCTGTGATTACCATTCTTTGGTTCTTGAGAGATTTCTTTTTTAAAATGCGAATAACTTAACGCCCACAGAAAGCCGATCAATACTATTTGCTACAAGGTTAAGCTAGTGAAGAAAAAAAAAGTAAATATGTCTCCATGCGTGTGGTAATCGCATCTACACAATACGACAGTTAAATTGACGATGAATACGTGTAGTTTCAGTTATGTGTCTCTGCTAAGCAGGCTACCACGTCGTACAATAGGCATTGAACGAACGTGGGGGTATATAAAGAAGAAATTTGGGCAACATGGCGATGGATTACCCTATCCAACGGCGAGATATTTTGAAACGATCGATCTGGGACCAGTAATCTTTGCTATTCACGACTTATCAGTCTACTATGAATATCAAGACAAATGGGTCAAGTACAGAAGTTCCTAAGACATTTTTTTCGACACGATAGATATTACACATTAGTTGATTCTTATGCGATGCTAGTTTTTAGGGGCACTGTTGTGTCATATAGGTCTGTAACGAAATATGATTGAAAAAACAACTTAATGAGCCAACATGATCGAACTATATGTAATATTTATTAGGAATAAATTGTAGTCATCGAAATTTTGAAAAAAAAACTAATAAGAACTAAATATTTCGCTTGTTTGACTAAATCTAGTTTTTCGATATCTATCTTTGTCTACTTCCCTGCTAAATAAACTGATGAGAGTTAATGACAATCATTTTTCTGATAAAATATGCAAGTTTATGTACATGTACAAACATGCTCTCCAACTGAGTAAATAGACGACTAAACTCTTACTTATCAGAATCTTGAATTCGAGTGCCAATGCATATTAGCTGCATTGAATGAGACGTAAAGCACCAAATATTATATCAATAAATACAAATCATCCAAACAGACATTATTGGAGCCAAAATCCACGAAAAAGGCTTTTAAATAAATATTTCCAATGGCAAAGCATTTCTTTTTAGATATCAGTAAAATACACGAACACCTCGATGAAACAGAAATCAAAGATCTAATCATACGAACGTATAGAGCATTCGAGGGTAGGCTCATGAACACCTCTTCTCGATATCTCTTCAAAGAAAATTTCGAGACTTCGAAGAAAAAAAAGGACCTACGAACGCCCATCAGCATTTGCGAACCCCTACAAACTCCAATTAATCGTCGTTTGTTAGTGAATAGTCCGTCTAGTCTGGAGCCTGATGATCGATAGTTGGTTTGAGAATTATAATGACACGGTGATTTCTGGCAACTTTTTTGTATGAATGTTTAAAGGCTAAGTTGTTCGAATTAAACAGGGGAGAAACAGCAGTCTTCAGTCTTGAAGCCTCACGAAGTCTTACAAAATATTTTGAAATCTCATGAAACCTGTCAGAGTTTCCTAAAGTTCCTGAGTTATAGCCTTAAATATATATTGGAGTCTTGGAAGGTCTTCTGAATTTCAGCGAAGACCATTGAACTCTCGCAAAGTCTTTTCAAGTCTTGAAGTACGCTATTTCGTCCTGGGAAATAAGATGGCCTGCATAGACTGCAATTCGTACTTTCTCAATGCTCACCCGTACCAGATGTATCTTGATACTAATAGAAGTTCTACTGTTAGCATCTGACTGATTTTGAAGGTCTTTCGTTTGGATGATGTTACGAATATATTATTATCAATATCCCATAGGTTTGTCAATGCTCTTACTTCAACTCTATGAACAATGCTGATTCTGAAATAAACTCATTCAAGCTGTATACATGCGTGTATATGTAAAGAAATAGGGAAGTGAGTGTCTTCACGTGAAAAATGAGAGTTTTTATTTTTGATACAATGACAAGTTCGAAAAAAGTGAGTTATCGTATGATTTTGAACGATTTAGTAATTAATTTTAATCGATTATAATAATTCTCTTGGTGCTGATTTTCCTTAGTATTTTTTATAAGAGGAAAACAAGAGAAGACTCTTAGAAAACAACATATACTTTCCACAACAATCGTTGATTCATCAAGTGGAAGTTAAAGTTATCATGAGACTAAAAAGAACAGGTTATGAATATATGCTGTTGCCGAATCCAGACTTTACAACTGAGCAGTGGCATATCCAGGATTTTTAGACCAATGGGCAAACTTCTCTTATGCTAGAAAAAAATGATGGATGAAATGGGTAAGGTTTTCATTAATGGGCCAAAAGTTTTTTGACCCAACCAAGCAGTGATAACGTAAAAAACACAGGAAAATGAAACAAGGTTCTTCTAATGAAATATGCATAAAAGAGTGTGAATCACTTTTGATAGGAACACGATAGAGAGCTGCGGTCTTCGTCGTTTAAAAGAGAAAAGAACTGCATCGAATCTTGAATATCAGATTTTTATGACAATATTTATTCGAAGTCTCCAGACAATTTTTGTAATAGAAACTATTGTGTAATGTGAATGTTTTAAAATTTTAATTTTCAGTAGTGCATCAAAATCGTTAACTAAAGTTCAATAATCTGTGTAGGTTCAATGCCAAAAAGATTTAGCAAACCATTAGTTCTTAACATTTTACTACGCGTTCTCGACAGATTCTTGGTGAAAAGCCGACTTTTTTCCTGATTGTTTGACGAAAAATTCACCTTCTAGACCTATTTAAAAAGCCTAAGTTTTTTAAAGAAGCTTGTCCAGAAATCATGAGAAATTTTGTTATAAAAATCTGGTATTCAAGATTCGATGCAGTTTTTTTCTCTTTTAAACAATGAAAATTGCAGCTCTCTATCTTGTTCCTATCACAAGTTATTCGCAATCAAAGACTACTCCGTTACTTTTGGACCATCCTGTATGCATTTTATTTTTTTTTGTTTGAAACAGCATGTCAAAACGTGCGGCACCAAAAAGTCCTTTTCCGTTAAGCTTTTTTCTGTTATATGTACAATCACTTTTATAAATTCAGCTCCATCTTTAGAGAGTTTTTTGACTCATCAAACTTGTAATTCCTTCTCTCCTTTCAAGAAATAAAAATTCAAAAAAAAATGAGTCTTTGGTGCCCTGCATCCTGACATGCTCTTTTAATAAATAAAAAAATTAAATATATATGCAGACCCGAGACCGAGAAATTTACGATGCCGAGTCTGCTATTTTTGAACCTTGTTTGATGAATATCTCTGTCAAACGTCATGATATAGAAGTGAAAATTTTACCATAGTTTCTCCACTGCAGCTACAACAGATTCTCTAAATGTCATGGCATTAGAATGTTCCTGGACTGAGATCGATTTTTAAGGATGAAGAGACTTTAAGACTGAGTTATGTATGTTTAGTCTATTTTGAATGTCTCTATTAATAAGATTTATATTTCAAATTCAAACGCCTAAATCAAGACGACGATGCTGCATTTGTGTATATAACTGCCATATTGCATCTGAATTTATATCGGGATCTTTATAGATGTATGCAGTAGCAAAGAAATAAACAATTCAGATAAAGTAAAATTTCAATGGGCAAATCTTAAAATGAAATGGGTAATTGCCCATTTGCCTTCCCCTTGGTTACGCCACTGGTGCGAAAAACCTTATAAACATACTGTTTTCTTGGCTTGGCTCAAACAAAACATCATTTTTGCCTCTTTCTTTTCAATAAAGGCAACCTTGGCTATATGCTGAGAGGAAAATAGCAGAAATTTTAGTCGTAAAGTCTTGAATTCTTGAAATTTATGGTTAGCCTTTTGAAGACTTTTGAATTGTTTCAAAAATTTGAAATCTCGAACTCTTAAAATTAGCTGTTTCCTCCTTGCTATATACCAAACAGCTGCTAGAATCTTATTACAGACATTCTCTCTCGTTCAAAACTATGATTCAAGTGTTCCTATGACTGTCGTATGTGGACGATATAAGTGAGTATGATTGTTGTTTGAAATGTATTTATTTCATTTTTTCTCAATAACGGTATGATCATAGTTTTCTCTGTGTATAGTTTAATCTAACATTTGAAATGATAAGCATCTAGGCAAACCCGATAGGCGTTGAGAAACAAAAAGATTGCTAATCTCACACTTCGGTCACCTAAGAAACTTTGTGTTTCGGTATATTCCGAGGAAACCTGTGTGATGAACGTTTTCTGAAAGAAAAGTAGACGTATTTGGCTAAAAAATGAAACTTTTTGATGCAAATAGTTTATTTTCTCAAAGTCACTAGTAAATAGTAGCGACCATGTGATCAGTCGATCTTATCCTTTCCCATTCATGTAATTGTTCGTGATATTTTTAAGACCTCTATCTTTCTCCTAATTGATCACGTGACTTTCAAACAGCTTCTATTGACTTTAAACATATTCTATATATTAATTACGTAATGAACAGATCCACTGAGTACTGGATGAGAGCAAAAATGGTGTACACAGTGAAGAAATATTCTTTTAGTGATTGCTGGAAGTTCGCGACAAAATTCATATTATCGTGAAATTCACGTTGAGTGAAACATTGATGACGAAATATTCGTAATTACCTCAATAGATGTTAAGTTTACAAAATCAAACGCACTAAGAAAGGATCCGATGTCTGACTTTTCCAAATTCTAATCGGAACTTGTCTAACCTATCGATCGGCCTAAAAATCGTATTTCTACTCAATTGTGATCGATGTGGATGGATAACATTGAATTTAACAGGAGACGTCAGGTATTAATTCTATATTTCTATCAATATCTTATTGTGTTCCAAATGTGTGATAATAATGAGACTGAATGAAAGGTCATTTGTTTATATGACTGCATTGATACCTCAAAATATATTCATTCATCTTATATCAAACGAGGAAAATCTGGATAAGCCATTCTTCATAGAAAATAGTATAATTTTCTTGTTGACAAATCTTTGAATGAATTCGAAAACTGACTGAAACCTTTCGCTTCCGATAAGATGTATTTCTTTATCGTGACACTGGATTTTCAAGTAAACTGAGTTTTTATGTTGTGTCTATAACAAGCGACTATATTTTAACAATGTAATATCTCGATAAAACAATGTTACTTTTAACTCAAAACTTTCAGTATATTCCAAGGATCACTAGATCCATCTACAGACAAAGTGTTAAGTCACAATTTTGTTACTCGATAAATATTTAAGAATTGTCGAAAACTCAGTAAAACAATCATAACTCCCTTCCAAAGATTCATGAGAGCTAACCATATTAGGTCTACGCTACCTTCTTATAAGCTCAATATAAACTCATTAGCTGATGTATTCTTCATAAGCGAATTCTATGAACAAACAAGAATTAACTCTTTCCATCAACAAATACATTCAATATATCTCTCTTTACATCTTCATATTTGTGAATTTTCTTCATTCTAAAAGCAGTGTTTGTTTTTTTCCTCACGTACTTGATGAGCTTGTGTTTTTATAACAAAATCTCTTGCAACTGGAAGTATTGGTTTTAAAAATGATCGTAGAAAATCTGTTACTAGAATTTCCAAAAGATGACAAACTTTTTGTGCAACTGTATCATCAGGTAATGTTGCTTGATCACTATTCATTCTTGTTTAAATTGCATAGTACCCATTTATAAAATGGCTGATATTGTTCAAAATATTGAATTTAAATCATCATTTGACATATTCATTATTTGCATAACTTTAACTGTATTTTGAAATTCTTCATCATCATCAATACCTATTATTGTAATATTATGATGTGTTAAATAATGATAACGACTAAAATCTTCTAATCAATAATCTGTAATTATCTTTGTACTAGAACCACGTAATAATTGATAAAATATATGAAATGTTCGTTCATCTTTAGCTTGATGAATCGTACGAGATTTTTAAGTAGATAAGTTTTAATTGATGCACCAGTAATAAAACCCAATGTATCAAAGTTAATACAAATAAATTTACTAAATCGTGATGAATTATCATTTTTAACTGTTTTAGCATTATTGAATGCTTTTATGAAAAAATAATGAAAATTTCAAGTTCTCAGATATGTGATGTTTCTGTTTTCTTACCTTCAAGAATTCGATTTGCTTGAACAAGTTAAGAGTCAATTTCACCCTAAAATAGAAAAATATTAAACACAAAAATTTCATTAGCACAAATTCTTACGGACACATCGTTTATTTTATTTGCATATATCTGTTGGTAAATACAAAAAATACAATTAAATAATCATATTTACAGTCGTGGACAAAAGTCCCGCAGCTTGGCTATATAAAGTTTGTTTTCTTGAAATTCCTACTGTAAGAAGAACGTAATGAATTCTGATCGCAAACAAAACTTGACACTCTATTGTCTTGCTCAGACTGAGATATAAGATTTTGGCCTATTGTAAGATAGGGAAAAAAAAGTTTGCAGCCAATTTTCCTACCCATATATTTTTGCAATTACTTGAGTAATTTGAACAAATAAATAGTCATTTTAAAGAGCATTTCAAAGTGCACTTATTGGGTAAAAATAAAGGTCTTAGTTCAAGAAGTAAGAGAGTCAATAAAGAAAGTTTGTTACATACGTTTTTGGTTCTCCAAAAATAACGGATGGGACAGTGTGAGTGTAGGTCAGAGTATTCCTTTCATCTACACTTATACCCACCCACATTCTCAAATACCATCGGCATGATGCAATTGCTCATGTATTTAATTACTCAAAAACTCTTTTAATCACGAAACTGACCCTGCGAACTATTATCATCGCGTCGAAGTACATAGCGTACTCTGAAGAGTCCTAATCCATACTCACAACTATGCAGATAGTAAAGTCAATTGTTTCGTTATGATTTGGAAATTTTTATAGTGACAAGCTGCATACTTGCTTTTTCAAAAGAAAACTTCAAGAAATCGAAAGTAGTTTTCAAATTAGAGACTACCAGCTATTCGACGATGAGATATTCGAAAATGACTTGAATAGTGGAAGTGATGTGTCGATTACTACACTACTACTTAACGAAAAGAAATTTCGCTTGCGTAATGAAACAGATTATAGATAGTGTTTTCAATAAAAACGAAAAGTTTTGTACAAGATTCGAATGACTCTTTCGGTTGGCAGTTCTCAAAAGTGTTGAAAGGGTGTTACGTTAATGTCTTTACAACAAATGGTCAACGATCATATCACCTGAGAAAGATGTCACAGTTAATATCAAAGAATGTATCAGGCGACTTATAGGCATGTAAGTTACTGTAGTTTCCTATTGGAATGTTTGCACTGGAAGTTTAAGAGAAATACTTGACATTCGCTATGTAAACCATTTCCTATATTGTTTTAGTCATTCATACAAAACTATCTTGAGTAGTTTAAGCTAGAAATAGTCGCATTGATTACTTGATCGCCACATATTTATGGGTTCTGTGTAAGAACACCGAAAGTTTTCCAAACGCATGAGAGAAGAGCGTTAACCTTTAGAAGGCTGAAAGAACTGCTCAGTTTCCAGTTTTCTCGTAAGTCTCCAATTCAATATAACTATGTTTCATCGAATCTAATTTTTGGTAGTGTGTAAACTGCATTCGAAAATCATTTTTTCTAAGAGCATCAATATGCTAGGAAGTTAGTGCACTCGGATAAACTTAACTCCATAAGCATGTCTGGTGTCACTAGTCTACAAAAACCTTTTCAAAATAATATGTTAGCTAATCTAAGAACAATAGGTAATGCTTTGAAAATCGTTATGTATCGTGATTTTGATAAGAAAACAGTAAACTGAATGGCAACATATTCTGATTTCTTTAGTTTCTATCTTTCACTCCTATAGGATAATTCATTTTCCCAAAATTGACTATTATTTTAATCTCATGTGCGTCTAATAAAAAAAAAGAGGCTAGTCAAGAGAGATCAACATGTTAGATACGGCCGAGAATTCAGCGATTCGCATCGACGAGCGTTACTTGTTGACGTTAGTTTTGAAAATAAAATTGTAGAAATATCAATAATAAATGTGGAAACCTCGGATTTAAATCCGAGAGTTATGTGTACTTCAAAAAGTGAATGAGACAGATGAGTCGTTCTAGAATATGGGGATATAAAAATTATTCTGGCAAACCTTATCTATAAACACTTGATTTCTATTGGCTACTGCTCAACCAATAGGATTTGGGGATGAACACAGAGAAGATTTGAACTCTTCACCTTGATTTATCCTAAGAAAGTCGTTTTTCCTATAACTTGATTTCTACTGGTTACTGTTCAACCAATGGGATTTCGAGGTGAATGGAGCATAGATTCGAGTTCTCCACCCCAGAAAAGCTCGAACTATCATCTCTGTGATCGAAAGATAGAGCTCTATTTGTGGATCAATTAGAGCGTGGACAAAAACAGAACCGAATTCCGTTTAATTATCTTTGCAATAGCTGAGTTGGCTTTCTTGTTTTCTTATGTTTTATATACCACTTTGTAGCTCGTGAAATTCTTTATCGAATGGTATATAATAGTTGGGGTTTTATTTGACTAGGATACGAAAAGTTTTTTACGAAAGCGGAGATAGGTCGATCTTCGCATAGGGAAAAATGACTATTGTTGCAATAACTCAGCAATGGCTCGGCCAATCATTCTCATCTTCGAACTCGACCGAGATATTGTTGAGACTAAGCTGTGTAGAAAATTTCATCGTGATCGAACTCTCCTTTCAAAAGTTATCGTGTAAACGGACGGACGGACACACTGACCGATTCTAGAGTGTACTCACTTTTTGAGTACACAAAAATGAGAGTATTGGCTTAGGTGTTCAACTGCCCATAATCTTAATGCGTGATCGATTCTTCCATTAATGTGAATGAACTTAACACTTTTGAGCCCAACAACAGAGTAGTAGACTTGGAAATAATGATAAAATTCTAGCAATCGAGAAGTTGGAAACCGAGTCTCGAATCTAAGCTTGGTTTTATTGATCACATTTTATGTAATATGACATTTAATTTTAGCTTTACCTCATCAGTAATTTTTTACGAAATTCTCTGGAGACTTCGTCAATACTCGTTCGTAACGAATCTCAGTCTCCGTTTCACTCTCAAATAATTCCAAACCAAGAATTGAAACATGTACATTCTAATTTGTACCGACTAATTTTTTTTTTCTCTAAATATGTGTACCGTTTCAGATTAGTTCTTTAAGAAAGTAGAAAAGTAATTTCGAACATTTAGATTGCATGCAAGTTTGATATACAAGTAACCAGTCGATAGTGGCTGCTCGAATTAGCGGTGATGCTGGACGAGGAGCTTCTTCGGTAACTTCAAATGAGAGATGTTTTTAAAAGAAGTTCGAAGGGAAAGGTTTAGTGTTTTCGTGGAGCGACCGATTACGATAACGAGGATCGAAAACTATCAAGTGATCTCTGCCAATGTTTTTAGCAGAGTACAGTATTATTTCCCTTATACTCTGCTTTTGAGGATCAAATTAAGTGAGGTCCGAAGTGTTACTCGTTATTTATCATTATTTTTATTGATTTCGAATAAAATTTAAGAATCTTATTATATGATTATATTGTTCTGAATAATTATCAGCACATTACGAAACAAAAAAAAACTTGCAGAATATATGCTCCAACTCCGTATTTTATACACATGTATATGTTTAACCAAAATTAATTTGCTTCACAGATTGCTACTTAGGACACATGATCATTTTCATCTCTATGTATATTTTCTTTTTTCTTACAACAATAGACAAGACAATTTTCTCTTCTTTGATTCTATTTGTCTTCAATTTAACACTTTATTTTTTAGTCTTTCAAAATCTTCCTAGATTACATATTTTTGCATAAGGAAAATATTCTTGTAAAGAAGAGTTCGAACGTTCTATTTTACCAAATAGTATTAATTCATTTATTTTGGTACAATTAATTCGTGTAGCATCTCTTGTGAAATTGTGTGTTACTCGTTTTAAAGATTTGTAATTGATACAAAGGAGAACATTATTTTGCAAATGCGTTTTAGTATCAAATAGAAATTGTTCTATATAATCATCATGGACCTCGACAATATCAAGTGCATTAAGAAAAGAATATTGAATAACAGATAAATTTCGATTATCATTGTTTAATTCAGAAGATTGTTTGCGATTTTGTGATTTATGATTAATCAAACTCAATTGTTCCATAAATGGAAATGATTTCTGAATTCGCAGAAAAAATTCATGTTCAAAAGGATGTTCATCCAATAATAACACTACACGGACATATGTATATAATCCACCAGGAAAATTATTTGTAATACCACTATAATATTGCATTCGAGATGGATATGAGTAAATGTGACATCGGCCTTTTCTTGCCTCTGGAAAATAATTAACATTAGAAATTATATTATTATTTGAAAAGTCAATGAATGTGCATTGACTACCTTCTGTTGATGGTAAATTCACTTGATTACGAATAAGCATGAGTGAGCGAATATAAAATCTAAATTGATTTAATCGTGGCATACGATTAATAATGTTTCTCTTCAAATTGTTTCCATCAATAAATGTTTCATCAACAAAGATCGCAATATACAAACTAAGTTGTTCTAGATTTGACATTCGATAGAGAAGTGGGAGGATTAATTCATCGTAATAATTTGTTTCATAATTACAGGACAGAGAAAAACATTTTAGATTTGGTAAATCGCTCTAAAAAAAAACAATATTTCTTTTGTTATTTGACAACATAGAGGTTTTTCTTGTAAAACTAACTTGATTATGAATTTCCTCTGGACGTTGAATACTAAGCAAATCAACAAAGAGTGTGTTAAGTTGATTAAAACGACCATCGAGAAGATAAAGACAATCATCAAAACATCGAATCTTGATATTCGATTTCTGAAGAGTTGAAGAATGAAAAGTAGGAGGAGGTGGATCATCAAAGCATAATCGAAGACGATTTTTATACGATGATTCATATAATGATAAATAAATTAGACTGGTGAAAACAGTCAAGATATAATCGCATATATTTACCACCGTCAATCTCGTCTCCTTATTATTATCAATTGTAATAAATAGTATTGTAATCTGATTTTTGAAAACATTCGATGAAAGCGTTTCATCTAAATATATATATGCAATATTAGTAATAAAAAAAAAATCTATGCAAGTAATATGAATATATTCAATGATCTACTCATTTATATGAATAAGTTTTATAAATCTTTCATTTTTATAGAATAAAGGACAATTGGATTGAAATATCTTACTAGTAAAAAGACATCGAACTGACTCTTCATCAATATTATAAAGGCCAAGAGCATATAAATTAGGATAATTTGTAGCACATAAAACATGTTTCATGGATGATGATTCAAGATTAAGCCATTTGATTTTATCATGAATTTCAGGCAAAATTTGTAAACAAAATCGATTAAGCATCATATCAGAACAAATTAGATCTATAAAATTATGTGAGAACCATTTGACAAAAGCTAAACAACTTGTAAAAATTGAATCATGAACAATTTTATTTAGTCGTTGATTGACACCATGTAAAGAATACAGTACATCAATATTGTTGAGTTTTTTGAAAATAATCATAAGAATTTCATCAGGTAAATCATTTAGTCCGACACATGAATTCAACATGTCTATTTTCACTTATCTATTCTTTTCAATTTATCAAGGTCAATATTTCGATGCATATGCACTCATCTATTCTATTTGATCGATATCGTTAATACAAACAATAATGCATTTTTCTATAGTCAAAATTGATTATGAATAAATTTATAATTCAAAGAATGTTGTTTTTTTTTTCTCATTTGTCTAATATGTCATATGATAAAAAGTGAGGGTGGGTGTAATAGAATAGAAGAAACACCTACACCCACACCCACACCCACACCCTCTTTCTTCTTTTTTGTTTCTGAAAAAGAAATAATGTATGATTGCTAATACTTTTATTGAATACATAACTAATCGATCAATTTTGTTTTTCCAACTAACATTTCAACGAATGGATGGAAAGAGACAAAAGCATAGAAAACAAAATTTCAACGTAATAATATGAAAAAAAAGATATTGGAAGAAAAATATCGAAAGAGGAGATTGTTAAAATGAAGAATTTTAAAGTTTTTCTCCTGATTGGCTCATATCTGTATCTCAAAAGTGAATCTATTATCTTAGAAAGCTAGAAGAAGGACTAGGTCGTTGAAGATGAGAAGAGAGCAAGTCATAGTAAAAGATTACTTTTCCAGGCCTGTCCATTTAGCATGAACTCGTTCTTCGGTATTTCTGCTTGAAAAAAAAACGAAAAAATTTCTCGAAGAAAGAAGCGAACGTCTATTGGTCCTCTAAATCCATCGTTGCTGTACCAATGTTTGCTTCTCTGTGGTATGTGTATCATAACTATAATTTTTTATATTCAGTCATGACATAAATATCTCTACATTCAACAATTCTTATATCGATGCTTTGTTTTATAAGGTTTTATTTTCGTTTTTTCCTTCGAGTTTTTTCATCATATCAGTTCAAATAATAAGTCAATGAGCTGTATTTAGTGAATATGCAAAAAGATCCTCTAATAAATTGAAATTATTTTCCAATTCTCCAGGTCGAAATCATCTAGTTGGATCCTGAATATTCCAACTGTCGAAAAGCATCAGTATCCTTTAATTCCAGATGATTTCCAATTGTTGAAAATCGTCCGGATCCGACGAAATCCGATGCCATTAAAGCATCTAATTTTGTTTTCGGTGATTATCAGAAAACATTTGAATAGGATTTGTAATGCTATTTATGATGAAGCGAAGCTGGTTTCTACTAAAGTGATTGAAATATATCTAAATCCGACAAAATAGAAAAATTGAGTTTTGTTAATTTAATTAGATTAAAACGTGATTAAAATAGCGTAACATTTATTAATATCTAATCGGATCAGATAAAATATTATTCAATGCCAGGGTTGTGACGATATGAGGAGAGAGGGGGAGGGACGAGAGATACGCACTTCCCGCCCCCGACTTTTTTCCTTCGCCACATTTCTGGTCAGTGCAAAAGGATGCGTGCATTCTCGTTAATGATAAATCAAGTTTTGAAAGTAAACATTTTTTTGATCTTACATGTTTTCCCCTCTACTGGAAGGAGGGTCATACGCCGAGCAAGGTTCGTATGTTCGTAACTTTGTTCGTTCGTTCGCACAGAACGAAAAAATGTTTTTCTAACCTATAACATCATTGGTCTTACAACAAATCGTAAACATAGCCATTAGATTAGTACAGAGCTCCTAATCAAATCCCTCCACTTAAATCAAGTGGCTGCATTTCAGCCAATCAGATCTCAGATGACAGATTTTCAGCCAATCATAGGTTTTCGTGGTTTGGCCATGCACCAATGAGATTTCGAGAGTGGCCATTTGGACCCATCATAGGTTTTCACAGTTTGGCCATGCACCAATTTAGATTTCGAGGGTGGCTATTTGGACCAATCATAGGTTTTCACAGTTTGGCCATGCACCAATTGAGATTTCGACTGTGGCCATTTGAACCCATCATAGGTTTTCATGGTTTGGCCATGCACCAATGAGATTTCGACTGTGGTCATTTGGACCCATCATAGGTTTTCACGGTTTGACCATGCACCAATGAGTTTTCGAGAGTGGCCATTTGGAGGATGGGTGTGGGTGTGGAGTGGGGTGTAAGGTATGGGTGTGG
>CAJNOL010000453.1:14695-35374 GCA_905250125.1 Rotaria sordida
AAGGGTATTTATCTTTTTTGGATTTATCATATCTCAAAATAATCTTTGATTAATAAAATAATTCTCAAAATATAAATAATTTTACTAAATGAATTTTTAACAATAATTGATTTTTCACTTTCTAATGGTATACTTTGTTCATAAATATCTTTAGTTGATAGATGAAATTTATATTCTGAGTCATTCATTAAGTCCAGTGACTTCATAAAATGGTACACGACAAAAACTTGACACTTTTTGCTATTCACCTTTTTTTTTAATTTTCTATCAAATTTTTCAATTATATAATTACTTATTAGTGCACTACCATCATTTTTTTTTTTGGTACTTTCCATGTTAATACACATGAATCAGGTTTTACATCAGTAACATCTAATGCTCCTTCTAGAGAATGTAAAAGTCGAAAAGAAAACAAAGAAAAGTTTTTATTTTATTTGAAATAAAACGATTGAATAAACGTAATTTATCAACTACAACAACTTTTATTTGTACAGTTTCTTGTCTCAAATGATTTTTTTAACGTACATGAATAAAGTCCACTATCATTACCATTCATTTTTGGTACAAGAAGTTCAGCAACACCATCTTTAACTATTACTTGAATATTACCATCTGGTTTAATATCATCACTATCTTTAGCAAATATCACTTGTAGTGCTGATGAACTAATAAATGGAATAGAAATTTTCAAATCTTCATTTCCACGAACAATTTGTTTAGAATTAAATGTATTAAAACTAATCAACAGCATGTGAAACTACATCCGGTGAACGTTTTTGAATTAGTTCATCAGTTTTAGCTAGAAAATAAACAATTGACAATAAAATATTCTGAAATAAACTTTGCCTTTTTATTCTACCATATTCTCTTGGACTAGCTTTATTAACAGCAGCAACATGAAATTCATATTCTTTTCCATCAACAAGATTTGGAACTATATATTCAATACTTGAGATTTGCTCACAATTACATTAAATAAAAAATTTTCTTTTTAATCAAATCAGATTTTATCTCTCTCTCTCTCTCTCTCTCTCTCTCTCACGAAATCTATCGATCGATTCCGTTTTCTTTCTTTTCAATTACATAACTTCGAACTGGATTTTCACCATCATTGTTTTGGTTATGACCATTGTAATGTTATTGATTTACGTGTATGTCGTGCACATTTAGATGTACTTGATGCAATACGTGGTTTAAATGACCATTTAGCTTTAATGGATGCGTCAACAACTAATGATTCCGAAATACCATTACCATTTTCAGTAACTATACGAAATTAATAATTTTTTCCATCATCGAAACCTCTAATATCATATGTTCTATCTGAAATAGATGAACCAACTTTTGTCCATTTTTCTGTTTCACAACTTTCGACAACATAATATTTTATATTATTATCATCATTGTCTTTCTATAAAAGAAATGAAAGATTATATGAATTATTCTTCTATAGATTTGACTTACTGGTGTTTTCCAATTTAAAGTACATCCTTTCACACAGTGACATTTGTTGCTTGGAGTAGACCTTCTGATTTTGATACAACGGAGAAAGAAGATTAACACGAAATTGAATTTTAACTTCAACTTTCACTATTTTTTAAAATTAATTTATATGTATCAGCATCTCATTATTCAGCTTTACGATTCAATATCATAAGAACATTATTCAATGTCTAAAAGAAAGAAATTTATTTAATAAAAATAATTACTTTGAATCTTACTTTAACATTAACACGATCATCATTAACTAATTTTTCTGTATTATCAATTAACGATTCTGCTTGTGCTTTTCGTGCATAGTTTTTATAAGATATATGTAATTGAAAATCTTGACCAACTTTTATTGCTATATCTTTAATATCATGTAAATCAAGAAATGATGGTTTAATTATGTGTGAAAAAGAAAAAGATATTTTGTTCATATGATCATATTTACATCTAAAATATGAAACTTGCATATCTCATTCAAACTAAAAGATACACATTCAAGATCAATCGTAGTCTCAGTCATAGAATTGAAAATATCTCTATAGTCTAGAAACGTAGTAAACTTTCAGATCCTATGTTTTATAAACAAATGAATCCTCTACAAAATAAGACTAATGCAAATAGATACTGATTGTCATAATCATAGAAAATGGTGTCAGAATTGACTGAGACCACTACTGAAATCAAGACCGAGACCAAACTGTTCGCGGTCATTATATTTGCTAAATTATTTGATAACAAGAAACTGTAAAATATTTTAAAATATACAAGCAGAAAGAGCAAACATTTCTCTAGACAATGTGTGTGATCAAACAATAATTTATGAATAGAGTTCATAAAATAGAAAGCAAATCTTTGAATGAAACTAGAAAATTCTGTTTAGTCTCGCATACATCTCTAATCTGAAGTAGTATGAACTCGTTTTTGTCGTTTGACTTTGCTAGAAGAAAACGAAAAAATTTTCTCAAAGCACCAATGATGAATGGTTCTATCATCTTATCCCACTCTAAATTCGTCATTAGATGCATCCTTATGTTCATCAAACTCTTTTTATCATTTGATCATACTATGAAGTTCACATTAATAAAATTTATTCTATAGCGCTTCCAAAAAGTCAACTCAGAAAGGTTTTGTCTCTTCTAGATTATTTATTCATGTCAAGCATTCCTTTTTGAATATTCCTTAAAAAAAACAAACTAATCCTTCTTACTAATGTAAAATGAAAAACTAAAATTAATTAATAAATTTGTCTTTCTTCAGACAAATAATCTCTTTTTTGATAAAATTTTTATTTCTTCTTGTTCAAGTGTTATACATTCATGTGGTAAGAATAAACAAAAAATAATTTTAATTGTTATCAATAATTCCACAGTTAACAATCATAATGTCCACCTTTGGTTGTCCTGTAACTGTACCTAACTTTATTAATATAGGTTTTGTTATAGTAATATTAGTCAAATATACCATAATTCATAATCGTATTGATTACATCCATTCCACTAATAACTTCACCAAGCACGACCTTCAAGAAAAAACAAAATAGTAATTAAAATATTTAATGAAACACGTTATTCTACATATGTATCATCGAAATATGGTAATGCAATTGAGCTAATGAAAAATTGTGAACCATTTGTATTTGGACCAAAATTAACCATTGATAATAGACCAGATTTATTGTGCTTGTTATTGAAATTTTCATCAGCAAATGTTTTACCAAATATACTAAAGATAAAAATTATAATTCATATGTAAATATTTTAAATGATTAATTTACCTTTCACCACCTGAACCATCACTATTTAAATATAAAAAGAAAATCATATGTACGAAATAAAATTTCATTTTGTAATTAACTTACAAATTTTGAATATCACCACCTATGAAATCAATTAATAATAATAATAATAAAGAAAAATATGAATAAAAATCATTACCTCTAATGATGTATTGCGGAAATACATGACTGAATTTGCTACCTACATAGCAAAGAAAATTTTCGCCTATACATAAGCCACGAAAATTTGCTGAAAATAAAATAAATATTTTTTTTTTAATCGAGGAAATCTTCTTTTTTTTAATATACCTGCTGTTTTTGGAACGTTCTGGAAGAGCTGTAAAAAAGATCCACAAATATTTATTTTTGAAGAAGATATTTCTCAGTTTTACCTGAAATATAATACGACCAATTATTTTATTTTGAATGGAAATATCCATATACACATATGAAGACAAACTAGTAGAAGAAATGTGTTTTATATAAACATTCAAAATGAACAGCTCGATACTCACTTAGGTGCCGAGGGCAATAAGAGTTTATCTTCAATCATGAATACCTTGGGCAAAGTCGCTTTCATTCTTCTGATCAAATATTGATACAATTCTTCACGGTTAACTAGTTCTCTACAAAAATAAAAGCATTTTAGATTGTATAGGTGTGATAGCTTTAAAATTACCCATTGTTACAATACGTAGATTTCATAATTTGAATATTTTTTGTTGGCGATAACTAAAAGACGACTTTTCGAATAAATGGTTATATGACTTTCTCAGTACTTACGTTAAAGCTAATGGTATATGCATCCATCCAAAACTCATGCATTACCCGTAATTCACGATTATTTTTTTGGTAAGTTGTACTAATTTTACCATCTTGTTCAATCTAGAAAACAAGTTCTCATGAAAACAGGAAAATAAAAACACAAAAATTAACGTTACTAATTCTTGTTTCCATATAAAACCGTTTTTCATGAACATGAGTTTTGATAAACATACAAAAGAATAATTGACATTCTTCTCAATTACCGAAGTCATATTGATTTTTATATTGAATCAGTTCACAAATATATATAAATCTAAAACATAAATAAATTGAAGTCAGAGAACTCTTCTTCCATAGGAAGAAACAATAATTTAATATGAAAAAAAAGCATTTAAAAGAAAAACAATGATTTGAAATAAAATACTTGAATGCAACTTCTCGAACAATATCAAGAATTGTATTTGGATGAGTACCATTCAATGTTTTTCTATTCTCGCTTCACATCATTACAACAACGCTATCGTTTATATCATTACTACTATCATCGTTCTACAAAACAAAAAAAAAGATTATATGAATTATTCTCCTATAAATTTGATTTACTGGTGGTCTCTAATTTAAAGTATATCGTCCTTCCTAGTGTCCGGCATAACCGCCGTGAATACCAGTGAGTCACGGTCACGACCGTAACCATGCGTGACTTTTTTCAAAGATCGTGGCCGTGACTGGAGCTTGATCACGGTCAGCCACGGGAACTTTTTCGAAATTTTAGAAACCCCTGAGGGGAAGTAGGGGATCTTCGCGAAGCTACCCCTCACAGTGGACAGCCAGGCGACAAAATCGATTTCCGAGATTCGAACCCATATCATAGCTAACACTGGAGCTATTATAGTCCTGCATTTAAGTGCATCTTGGATGGTGCTCTACAGCGACTTTGCAATAAATAGTAGGCACCCCGAAGTACGTAAAATAGGTAAATATTATTAATGGAACCATATAAAATGTATATTTTAAATTGACGATGTAGCTATATTTTTTAGTTATTATATAGTTATACAGTGTTATATATTTACTATATATTACTGGCCGTTTCGGGCTTCTTGAAATTCTTTAGACTATAATGAGATCAAAAACTTAACATCATCATAGTGAAAAATATTCACTGGTTCGTAATGCAGTTCATTTGCGGGATTTTAAATGCAAGTTTTAGTATGTTATTCGGTAGAGCATATCATCCTCTATCTTCAATGGATGTCCAAAGATGCGCACTTAAACTCCTGTCGAAATATTTGAGTTTTTACAGCATCTTGTGGCACCATGCCGTGGTGTCCTAAGGTTCACGTGAAAAATCAACTTTCAAATTTCAACTTGAAACTTTGTGCAGAGAAAGGTCTTAATGCGACTAGTTTATTCTGAAAGTTTCAAATTCATTGGTTGTTTCTATCCTTAAATATGAACATTTAACATATTGTGCTATAAGTAATGTAAAGAAGGGTACTTTTTCTAACACTTGTATCTCGAGATAGAGGAAACCTAAAAATCTGAAACTTTCAGAATAAACGAGTCTCATTGAGATCTTTCTTTGCACAAAGTTTCAAGTCGAAATTCTAAAGTTGATTTTTCACGTAAATCTGAAGGGGATCACGGAGTTGTGGTAAAAAATGCCGTAAAAAGCAAATATTTCTACAGAAATAAGCTAGAAGCACGAACTTTTTCAGGGTGGTTATAGCTCACTAGAGCCTACATAATGCACAGAGTCTCGACTCAGAAGCTATTCGGTATCTAGAAATTGCTCTTGTCCCTTTTTTTATGTCCACTGTGTCTCTCCTCCTGGTCATCATTTTTTTGTGAAAAATTGGGGAGTTTCTAGTATTCGTGATTTTGGAAACTCTTGAGGGGGAGTATGAGCACTTTCACGAAGCTACCCTTTCCCCGATCATCACGTTTAACAGTAAACAGAAACTTTGCACTAGCTCTTTCTGGAAAGTTTTTTTTCCATGTTGAGGAACCAGAAAGAAGGACCGTGACTCATGGTCACAGTGAGCCCAGCCCGTGACGTGATCGTGATCAAAAAAGTTGGTCACGCCGGGCACTAGTAACAACATATATTAAGACTAGGTTTTTTTATTCTCCATCGCTTAATTCTTTTCTTGAATGTACTCATTAATCTTTGACCCTAATTGTAAAGAGAAAAAAGGACTGGAAAACTTACACTTCGATTTGTAAATTGATAATGAAACTAGAAGAATGTGTACCCATATGATCTTCAATGATAACTACATCTGTTGGTCGACTTGACTCACTTGGATGAACTACGTTGAGAGGTTGAACATGAAATGAAATTTCATCATCTTCTTTTAAATTCAGAATAGTACATGAATGATCTCGTGCAGGTAATTCTGTGACTTCAGTCTAATCACGACTAGATAAACAAAGAAATATTTTTTTCAATTAATCTATCAGGTGATCGTTTTTCAATAATATAACTAGTAATTCGACTATCACCATCATTTGTTGAGTTTTTTCCGTGAAAGTGTGATAGAATCTTTCATAATTTTTTTAAAAACTTTTGGTTGATCTAGTGTATCAGCTGGATACATCAGTACTTCAGCTTTTTGTGCTTTTGTTGGTTTTGATGGTATTCCTAATTCAACATCATTAATAACAGCAACACAAAATTCATATGTTTGAACTTCATGTAAACTCTATGCAGTATATTGAGTAGCTTTAGTAGAAAAACTGTTACCTGGTATCCAATTATTACTACCCTTTTCACACATTTCAATATTATAACCAATTATTAGATTCCCAACATCTTTTTTCGGTTTTTCTCATTTAAGTTTAATATATGTGGCATTATATTCTGTTATTTTGAGAGTATCAGGTGCATCAGATGCATCTAAATAATTAATAAATATAGAAAAAAAAAGGTTTTAAAAGAATAAAAGATGAATTCTTTTTTTACCATAAGATGGTTTAACAGTAATACTAGATGTTGTTTCTAATGGTTCACCAATACCATAAATATTTTCAGCTTTAATACGAAATTTATATTTATTATTTGTTTCTAAATCTTTAATTGTTCCTTTTGATTGTGTAAATATACTCGGTACTTTTTTTCCATCGATCAGAATTTTCTGTATTCATATTCATTAATTTTTTATCTTTTTTTTTTTTTAATTTTCAAAAAATGCTCATAATAAATAACGAATTTGATAAAGAATAGATGAAATTTCAAACGTCAAGATTCATCTTTAAAAGAAAAATAAAAAACTTTTATATTAAACCAAATCTAATTTACTTTGCAATAATTTCTTCAAAATTTTTTTAAACATTTTTTGTTGTTGCAACTGGTTTTCTCCCTCTATTGATAGATTTTAATCTTCTTTTCAATTAATCATTTTAAATTGAGATAATCAATAAGATTTTGTTGATGATCATTTGTTGATTTTTGAATAAATTTTTGAGATTTTTCAATAAAATCCAGATGATATGTACAAATAGCTGCACGATAAAATTCTTTTAAATTTTCTTCTTCTTTTTAATTTTAATGATTGTTTAGCATCTTCATAATCAGAATAATAACTTTTATTTTGAATATAATAAATATAATGGAGGATTCTCTTCACAACTATTTTCAATAATTTTAATTGATTTACTATTTGACTCAACAGCTAATAATAATTCATTCTTTGACATTTTTTATTTTCAATTAATCGTCAAATTTAATTCTAAAAAAACAAACATTATGATATACTAGATATAATTCAATATGATAAAAGACAAACAAACAAATGAACGAAAAACAAATAATCTGTGTTTATGAAATTTGTTATATGCTTTGTCGAATCTTCGATAGAAACTAATTATAATTAATCTAAAAGATATTTTAATAAATGATTATCTTCAACATTAGGAATTCATAGGAGAACTATAGTTAATAATAAACAATTATAAATCGATTATGACTATTCTTAGTCATTATACTTTCGATTATAATGTATTAAAACTGAATGATCTAGTTTTTCTCTATGAAAAAAGTGTGTAAATTTTAACACGATTGGTCGCGTTAAATCGTTTCTTTCTCGACAAAAATGAATAGACAATAAGAATAGAAAACGAACTAATAATGACGAATTTATAAAGAATACTAAAAGATACGAAAGAAGCAAAAGAATTTATGTCAGATATCACTAGTTAACAATCAAATAGAAATAAAAATATCGTTTCCATCACATATAATATATTTTGAAAAAATATTTACTTTAGATACCATTTAAATCGAAAAGTTCAATCAACTGATTCAACTTGTTTAAATATAATTAGAAACAAGATGATTGAAAAATATTTATTCAAAAGAAAAAAAAAATGTTTAAACACGGAATAATTAGCTCATTGTTTATAAGGGAAAATATTTTTGTTTATATTCAATAAAATTATGATGATGAAAAGAACTTTGTAATTCCAATCTTTAACATGAGAAAAATAAAAAATACTTAGGATATATAATACTTGTTTACAACTACCCCCTTCATTTATTATCAGAATAGAAAATTCTTCTTTTTCTCTTCAATCTTCTTACAGTTGCTCTTTTGCTGTTTCATATAATCACATAAACTTATTCTTATCATAGATATATTCTAATTAATTATAGCTAGTATGTTAGTTTTTTATAATTTTTTTATAATATTTCTTTGAAACAAAAGTATGAGCATGGTTTAATGATCAGATTAGATTGATAAGGAACAAATATATTCCTTTTGGTTATTCAATTATTTAGTAGAGACGAATTATTTGAGTACATTAAACAATACTTTTTTTGGTAGATAAGAGATATATATGAGCAAAGTACATTTTATCGACATCGCCTTAGCACGAGTTTTCCATGAAAATAGGTTAACATGTCGTTGGCCGATGATTTTATAGAGTGTAATGATGTACATAATATATCTTATCTATCTCTGCTACTAAAATCTTTCATCTATTCTCGTGTATTAGATGTGTTTATATTACAAAACATTCTTTATCTTTTTTTGGATCGCATCTATTATTTTCAACAATAAAGATTCTCTTCATCTGTACTGGTAGGTTAAATAGTGAAGATAGAAATTGAATTAATGTCTCTGTGGTTTTCATGTTTAAGTTCTAATCCAGTGTTACTCATTATTTGTGACATTGCTTAAGATAAGTCCTGGTGTGAAATGAAACAAAACAGCAAAAACAGTAGTTGGTATGAGCCGACAAGGAGGCCTTCCTAATCAACTCAGTTGTTTCATGAAATATTTATCCATAAGCAAACGAATTCATTGTACGTCACTAACTTAGGCAATGATCGCATTCAAATTTTTAAACCAAATGAATTATCGACTACAAGTAAGACTGTAGTTCCTAATATGTCAGCTCTTGCCACCATTTATGTTGATGATGATGATGTGAATGAATCAACTATCGATATCACACTTCAACTCAAGGACTATGTAAAAAAATGAATCAAAGGAGCATCATTCAGTATACAAGTAGATGACAAATGTCACCAGTATCTGGTTAGATAACCAGAAAAATGTCTATATGACAGAGACAATTAGATGCAAGGTAGTCAAATGATCGTCTAGAACGAATAAAACAACAGTTATCTCTATCTAAAACAGATGGATCCGGATTGACGGACGATAATCTCAATATTTTTCAAGGTATCTATGTTCATCAAATCAATGGTACAATATACTGAAAAGGAGAATAATACGTAAAAGAATTGTAAACAAAGACGTAGAGGTTTTTCTCTTATTCACAGACAATCGACTTGTTTGTATCGGGATTAAATAGTACAAAAGGTAAAAAAATTTGTATCATAAAAGTGTCTATGAATCTATAGTAAAAAAAGATAGTATAGATTTTGATTGTCATTTCGATTCTTATACATATCATTGAATGACAACTTGAAAATAGAGTCGGACAGAACATCAAATCAATTGTACAGTTTAATTTGTTTGACATTTTATAATGATTGTAATTTGTATGTGACCAATTGTCTCAATCATTGTATTCAAAGTTCATCTTGGTTGAAAATCAATCGTGTTCTCCAATATCAGCAATTAAGTTTATATATCGAATATATCGATTTAAAAGTGAATCGCAAAAAAAAAAAAAACATTTTTCGTCTGATTCGCCTGTGTAACTCAGTGTGCATGACATCACCTACATCTTTTCGCACAGTTTGATATCGATTGAATTACTAATATCAATGTTATATGAGTGACAAAGATCATTATGGCTTTCTTCCCAAGCTTATTTGAATGAATCAGCACCAAATGACTTAAGGCCGCCTCCCCCTCTCCCCTCCAAAAATCGATTTTTTTAAAAAAGTTCAATTTTTGAGATAAACATATGGATGTCACCTTCAAGGTGTCTAGTTTTAAAATTCATAAAAGGCACTTCTAATTTCGAAAGGTTTCTTTAGAATAATCGATGAACTTCTAAAGCTTTCTAGCAAAAAACATGGTACCTGAGACTATAGAGAACTTATAGGTCCACTTGTTTTTATCGTCCATAATGACAAACAATGGCACGGCATGTTGTTGTACGTCTATTCGATGAGACGTCTGATGGACTTTTCATTGATATACAATATAAAACTGATTTTTGGCAAAACTGAGAAACTCCGAACAAATTTTTTTTCACTATAGTTCG
The DNA here is from genome assembly GCA_905250125.1 of Rotaria sordida. Lineage (NCBI taxonomy): Eukaryota > Metazoa > Rotifera > Eurotatoria > Philodinida > Philodinidae > Rotaria > Rotaria sordida. The sequence goes on from CAJNOL010000453.1 coordinate 25,413, forward strand.
TTGCATCAAACTGCGTTTTTTTTATTCAATAGATTGATGAATCCTCTTTCGAATGAGGGAAATGAAATTTGTATTCGACCCTTAATATTGAAAAAACCAAAGGTTTTCTAGGAAACCTTGGCTAGGAATTTTAGAACTTTAAGGTTTTGAGAGTTGAAAAAATGGAATAAAATTAAAATTAAAAAAATCCTTTCCCTCATCCGAAGCAGCAAGGAGTTCTCTTTCAAATGAGACCACCCCGGGCGCTGTAGCTTGAAGTGTATTGAAAAATTCCTTGTTCCCGTGGAAGCCCTATTTTGCCTCTTGATTGTTCGAAATCTTTCGAACGGTAAGGTTTAGAGCCCTAAAAATTTTTTTATATATGTACAACTATGAGCCGAACATTCCTAGAAAGTTTCGTGAAATTCCTACGTACTATAACGAAAATCGATTTTCGAGGGGGGCGGCCTTAAGCGAACTGGAAACGATGGAATATGGACTACTATCTTGTCGTCTTGATAAAAATACCGGAACTATAGTTCAGCTGTCGCGACACAAAAATAGATATTTGACTTTTTAAAATTTCTAACATCCCACATCAGTTTTCGGAGATGTTATTGTCTTGTTTCTTGTCAATAAGTTCTCTATGATCGTTGTCTCTATTTTTCATTTCAAAATTTCTTGAAATTAAGAAAATATTTAAGAAATTCATCGAAAAATTTCAGCTGCTAACAAATGCATTGGTTTACACCTACGATCACAAATAATATCTTTAAAGCTAATGATAACAGTACTTGATAGAAAAAGTCAAAAATTTCTGTTTGTAAAATTATATTATGATTAATTATTTTTTAAAGAAAAATATATGTTAAGATAAACATCTCCAATAGAATTTTATTCTTTTACTTTTTTTTTCGTTTGTTTGTTTTTAATAGAAATCAAATAATACAATTTGTACACAACACAGAAAGAAAATAAAGAAAAGAGAATGAAAGAAAACACATTTTTTGTATATTTTTCGTCGTTTAATTTTAAACGATAAGTTGTTTTGTATAAATTTCATAAATCATTTGTAAACGAAATTGTGCCATTTGTGCTTGAGTAAAATCTAATGGCCATTCACGTGCTAAATATTTTCCAAATTGACATGCAAATACTCCACAATCACTACCATTTGCTTGTTCAGGTATCATATTCATTGGTTGTACACGCCAACCATCAGGCATAGATATTGTTTGTCGTTTTGTTACATACATATGTTCAACAAATGCATAGATGCGACCTAAACACATATCATCTGTACCACCTAATGAATCATAATATCCAATACAACGAGAACGAAAATCAATTGTCTAAAACAAAACCAAAAATCAAATTCGATTTGAATATTATTTTTTGTTTTTTTTGTGTTACCGTTAATGTCCAATGATTTCCTTGATGAATAGGTATAAGAATAAGATCATAATCAAAAAAAGCTACATTTCCTCGTCTCATCCATCGATCCCAACTTGTATGTGTTGGTCCATCTTTAGTTAATTTCGAATAGAAAAATGTACTAAATGCGTATACATGTAAATTTCCTGATGTACCACTTTCACGTGCTACAAGTGCCAAATAAAAATTGACAACCTTTTGAAAAATAAATAGTTTGATTTACTTTTATATTAAAATTTTTTTTTCTTACTTCATCATTAAGCCATGTAAGACCACGAAGTGTACGAATATCTTTACGAGTTATAGGTTGATCACCAATAGATCCAAATGATTCATTTTCATCACCAGCTAATATTGTTTGAACAAGAGCAAGTTCATCTTCAGTTGAAGCTAAATATAATTTATAGAAGAATATTATGAAAATAGTATTTTTTTTTTCTTTCCTCTTTTTTTGACCATTTATGGTTCATAAACAGGATACAACAGATCCACATGAAATTTTTACCATTAGAATAAGGTTTTCAGGGAAATTCTGGTTTTACATAGGATCACATTGGATTTGGTTACGATCTCCGTCTAAATTTGTTCGATTGGACTAAAAGTTTGATAACAGAGATGAAATGAGCCGTTTTCATTTTCAACCTTCCTATTCGGATTTGTAAAATCCTTCGATATAGGTACCCGACAAGGTACTGTCTATGGTAAAAATTTCATGCGAATCAGTTGTAACCTTTTCGAGAACTAGAAATGACTGAAAAAAAGAGAATAAATCATATACCATATGTTCGACGTGTACGCCAAGCTGATTTTGTTGATGGAATACGAGATATTGTTGATTGTGGAGTTATTTGCAATGATGATAAATGTGATGTAATAGTCTATGAAAATGAAAAAAAAAAGTAGGTTTATTGAAATCAAAAAAACATCGTACTTCAGTTGATGTGAGTGCTGGTGTAGTTGTTCGTCTAAAAGTTTAATTTGAATATTAAACATACAAAAAAAAAAAAGAAAATAATAAGTAAAGCATACTTTTTAAAAAGTGCTGCACGTACAGATGGAAAATTTTTAAGTAAATCATCAAGTCTATTTATAAAAGAAATCGATTATAAAAAAAATTTAAATTATTACAATAATTCATACGTTTGAAATTTAATTGGTTTAGCCTTGAGATATCCAACAATTGAAACTAAAATAAAATTTCATATTAATTAATATTTTCATTCTATGAAATTTATTAGTCATTCTAATTTTCAATTAAAACAATATTTCTTTCCTTCGTCTCATATATATATTTTTTTTTTGTTTTAAGATGAAAAACAGATACTAACACTACAAGATGCTTACCAAGACCATCATTGATTGATGACAATGGAAATTTTATAGAAAGCAATGCTTTCTTTGCCGTTCCTAACAGAGATTTTTTAAACAACGTTTTTTTCTTGGTCAAAACCGATGCAATACAACGGCGAGGTATATCAGCAAAAATAAGCGGGTAATGTAACCATCGGGACCAAGAGGTTTGCTGCTGCGATATGCCTACATATATTTTAAATAGTCGCAGGTTTAACAAAGAAATAAAATTCCATTCGAAAGAGAGATTATTAATGAATCTTAAGAAGATTCATTTCATTATGAATGCATAAAGCAGAAATGTTTCACCAAAAAACAAAATGTTGTATTGTGAGCTTGTTTACTGTTTTACAAGCTATTGCCGATGTATAGTACGATATTTACTTATACAAAACTCGATGTTTTCTAAATCTACTTGATTATGAAAATAATGGCAAAAAAAAGTGATGCGCTACTTAAATCTATCAATCGAAAGGGAGAAGAAAAGTATTTGAGTCTATTCTAGTATTTAGGCTCCAACTTCTACTTATCGGACACCTTGTAATAACGCATCATCTATTAGAAGAAAATGAAAATTAAACCATAATAGAAATAGAACCTATCTAAGCGTTTATTTATCCAATATAAGGTAGGCTTCACTGCCTATAATTCTAATATATATAACGAACATTCTAAAATATATATTAAATCTCTTAAATCTATAAACTCTTCTAGTTTTTTAGTTTATTCTGAATTTCCTTGTACTAATCCTGACATGATAACATGGGATCCGCACGGACTGGAGTAGAGCCCATTGAGCCTGACTGACTCCGGCATAAACTCAATGGGTTCTAAGCCCAAGCCAGTTACATCACACTGTTATAAGTACACAACATTAGTTAAAGCCATTCATCTTCCAGTTATGCTCTAACAAAGATTAGCAGAATATGCTGATAGTATCTGCCAGTTACACTCAATTATTATTTATGTGAAGCACATGCGAATGCTTATTGACTACCTGGGATTCGCCTGAACCCAGTGAGATTCATTACATTTAATCGAATCACATCGTTTTAAACATGCATCGAATACATTCAATCATATGTAACTGTCGTGTTAGGACTAATCACTTGTTGTTGTTTTTTTTTTATTTAATAAAATGAAAATAAATTTTATTATACCTTCAGATTCATCATCATTGCCATTTTGAATTGAACTACTACTATTATTTTGATTTAATGTAGTATTCATTGGCTTACTAAATTAATCGATACAAAAAAAAAAAAAATTTAAATAATCTTTTTATTTACACTATATTTCCTACCTCGACACTTTTTCTAATATTTGATTAACAGCTAAAAATAAATAATTAATCTTAACATCTAATTATTACAAAAGATTTTATCTTACTATCAAATCTTTTTTGTTGTTTTTCAATTGTTTGTTCTTGCAATGATGTTGGTCGATATGATCGATTAATCTAATTAAAAATTTAAAAACTAAACAATAAAATATCGCTTTGTTTTTGTTACTTACTTTATGATGAGACAATGATTTACTCGTCATAACAGGTGTTATTTCACGGACTTGTGGATATGTTCGTCGACGAGCTGCTTTATGTTTCATATCTATATATTAACAATAGATGACAAAAAAACAACATGATTTATATGTATCAAATAACATCGTTTTTTTTTTTTTTTTGTTATGAAAAGAAAAAACAAACAAAGATGAAAATCGTTCATTGCTTTTAGCAAAAAAGAAAAACCAACAAATAGAGAAAAAAAAACCAAATAAGAAATTATTGACGTTTGCGATCGAGATCTTTTGTTGATCCATCAAATTTTGGATCAGCAATATTGATCATCAAAGCTTGAGCATCAAGAAATGCACGATTATTACTTAGTGAAAGCTAAAAAATAAAAATTAAATGAATAAAACGAATAATTGATTTATACATACTGTTTTTGCTATATTTTGTGCAGCACGAATTCTACGTAATTTTAAATAACCAGGATTTTTACTAATAGCATTACCAATCTATAGAAAAATAAATGTTTAATTGAATCGATTTTTGTTATTTTTTTCAAAAACAAAAAATAATATTTACAAGTTTAGCTGATTCAGCATCACCTTCAGCTAAAACAATTTTTTGTTGTCGTTCTTGTTTAGCTTGTTCAACAGTAAATACAGCACGTTGTGCTTCTTGTTGTGCAACTTGTTTAGCTTCAACGGCAGCTGAATATTGTTGACCAAAACTAAGTTCAGTTATTGATACATCATCAAGTAAAATATCAAAATCTTTAGCACGTTCAATAAGATCAAGACGAATTAAATTTGATACTTGTTGTCGTTGTGTTATTAATTGTGATGCATTAAATTTAGCAACAACACCTTTTAATACTTCATTACATATTGATGGTAATACACGTTCATCCCAATCTAAACCTATTGATTGATATAATTTTGGTAATTTTGTTTGATCTGGTCGAGCTAAAACTCGTAGAGCTAAAACAAAAGAATATATTTCAAGAACAAAAAAAAAACCAAATAAACAAACAAACCAATTGTAACCATCTGTAAATCTAAAAAATAAAAACAAAACATAAGTAAATAATAAGAAAAAGAAAGATAATGAAAATTAGAAACCTTTGCTGCCTGTTGGTGATTTAATAATACGTGGTCGAGCACGAATATCATATAAAATTGGATATTGAAACCATGGCACTCTATATGAAAAAATTTTCAAAAGATATGTCATATAAATAAAGATTATCGTACGCCTTCACAAAGGTTAAAGCTTTTAAGAGAAAAGAGAATGACACGACGTTTTCTTTTCTAATATGCTGTTTACACAAAGTAAGCGATGTTCGCTAAATTGACAAGCCAAAAATAAAGCAAAGCTTCTTAAGATTGAGAAGGAGACAGTTGTCCTTGATTCTTTCTCCGTTATTGACAATAATCAAAAGCAACACTCAATCAAATTATTTTTATGTTCGTAATTCAACCAATCAATAATTTTCACTTAGAATTTTTTTTTCTACGTAGTAACATACTCATAGTTTACAATAACGTCGAATCAAATCATCAATATTTTCTGTTTATTCAATATGACATTAAACATAATGCAAGATTATTCAATATCAAATAAATCATTTATTTTTATTACCTAAAATGTAATCCTTCGGCATGAATTGTATTTTGATCAACACCACCTATACGATTAAAAATAATTGCACGATGGCCACCTTCAACTGCAAGCAAAAAATGAATTCAATTATATCTGATATCTTTTTTCTTTTATATTACCAGTAAACATAGATCGATAAATACCATAAACAGCTGCCGATGTTCCAACAAGTAATTTAACACCTAGACCTAAACCTTTTGGTGTTCCTTTAGATAATCGACTAGCAAAATCATTTAATTTTTCAGCCATAATATTCTTTCTTTTTTTTTTCTTACAATCTAAAATCAAATACATTTACATAGAACTGACTGGTCATTCTTTTTTTTTGTTTTTATGTGGACAAATTTATATATAAAAATTTTTTAGACAATCATAACATTTTGAAATTGATTTGAAATTGTTTCAAGTATTGTTTTTTGTTTTTCAATATTTTGATCAATATTTTTTTGTAATGTATTTAAATGTATTGTTTCATCTTCAAAATTAATTGGTTTAATAAAATGATTATTATTATTATTATTATTTGAATCAGATTTTTTACTATAAACAAGACGATATGGTTTATGAAGAAAAAATGATTGATTAGAATTAGATTTTATTGATAATAATGAATTCGTAGTAAGTAATTGATTGAAAAGTATTGATACTTTTGTATCAATTGAAGCAACTATAGATGAAATATCATGTTCAATTAATGGATCATTATTCTAGATAACAAAAAACAAAAAAAAATTGTCGTATATTGCAAATCAAATCAAAATCTTATTAAGAAGTAATTGAATATGACTTATCTAAATAGATAATGTTTGAATATTTGTTAAGAGATAACCTGTACTCAATTTTTACACTGGATACCCTGAGTGAGAAAATTTTTTTAACCATAGGATACGGTAACTCTGCATACCTATAGTATTATTGTCTTAAATTGAAAAATGTAAAATCTTCATGAATTTGCCTAACCATATGTTATTCTCTATAATTGAATAAATAATACAATCTGAGTAAAAATTTGATTTTTTATTTATACATTAACGGTTGTTTAACATATTGTATAGTACCTATATTCCGAGATAAATTTTTATATTGTATTTTCTTTCTTGTATTATGAGAAATAGAATTCACATGATGGTGATGGAAAGAGATCGAGTGCGCTAGCAGGCTCTACATTAAAACATACTTAAGGGGACCCCCCCTCTTTTCGGACCCAAAATTTTCAAACTAGTCATGATTTGTTTTTTCTGCTCTACATGTGCTTTCAAGTGCCCTCTATCTACTGGTGACGTTTTGAGAACTCAAATATAGCTCTAAAGCAAAAATATAAATCGATTGCCGTAGGGATATAGCACGATTTTTTCTTTCTTTCGTGGTTTTCTAGAAATCCGGTTTTTCAACAAAAATCTACAGAATCGCCCCCGTTTCTCAAGACCGGTAAATCCGATCGGGCTGAAACTTTTTTTTTACAGATAATAGAGACACTTTGGGGGAGGGGCTAATTTTTTTTGTTTTGAAGAATATTGTACCGCTGAGTTTTGGCAGGACTTACAAGACAAGCACTGTTCAAAAAAACATGCGTTTTGTAGGACACTCTTCGTATTTTGGCTTGTTTATTCGAACAGTACGAGATAGAAAGAAACCAAAAAAAGGAGCATCTCCCTAAAGTGTCTCTACTATCTGTAAAAAAAAAATTTCAGCCCAATCGGATTTACTGTGCTTGAGAAACGAGGGGCGATTTCAAAGTCGATTTTTAGGCATTGTGACTCCAATATTTCGTAGAAGGAAGCATTTGTGAATTTTGAATCTATGACAACTTTTACTCTACGCATCGAAATCTATCAGGTATGAAAGTTTCAAATTTTTCTGACTAGTCATTCTTGGGAAACCCTGGAAACGGGGGTCTCCTTAAAACTAAATATCAAACTACAATATCATGTATACGATGATACAAATTGAGAAATTACTAGTCGAATATTCTACGTTAGTAATAGATTATCCTGATATTATTAATGATTAGGTGATGAAATTGATGATAGAAAATGAAAGATTGTAACATAACAACGTCTACTCTAATCTATAGACATATATAATCAGCTTTCATCAATTACTTTTATGTCTATTGTATCATTTATTTCATATAGCATGAATTCCACTCTAGCGATGTATATGCGCAACCTTTATTTTTTTCTGCTTCGTTCTATGTTATATCAGTACATATTATCAGATACTCGAACCCATGTTGTGTATTTCTATGTAGTAATAGTACATTATAACTACTTATCATAATACTAAAACAAAATCGTGATGTAAACGTATTCTCAACCCGAACTATATTATTCATCTCATTCTACCTTTAAGTTAAAAAGCTTTCAATATCTTTCTATTGCACAGTTCGAACAATCCGATGAGTTCATCCCTGCGGAAGTACAATGTGAAATATCATGAAGCTGCAGGTATTGTAAAAGAGAGGATATATTTAAGTTTATGATTTTCCACCAACTATTAATATAAGATATTAATCGTAATATATAGTAGTAAGTGTGAAAGACAACTATCACACTAATCTCGTGATTATATCTGTAGGAGAACGGATTTCTGTCCTTATATTTCAATACTCTTTTTAGATCATGTTTCATAAACATAACACTGATACGTTATTAACAAGTTCTAATCCATCGACGAAGACTATGTATCTTTCTCCTTATTTAAATAACATCGAAAAAATTTCATCTGATGATAGATCAAAAATTTTAGTTGAAGTGTATGCATCGGCTCCGATAGAAACAGTACAATCTGCTCATAAGTAACGTATAAAGAGGCAGTAGTAAAAATAATCATAAGAACTTCCGGCCTATGGACTAATCGGAGCATTTATTTGACTAATAACTATATTATTTTATCATTGTGGAATAATTAAGATATAAATTTCTTACATTTATTAAACATAATTGTTTAAGTCGTACAAGTGTATTATCAAGAGTATCAATAGCTGCATTAAATTTTTGTTTTTCAATTTCTAAACGTTGACAATCAACTTGACGTAACGGTTTATATTTATCTTCATTTTCATCTTGTTCTATTGTTGTTGTTGTTGTTTGATCAAGTACACTTTCCTAGAAATATTCAAAAATGAAATATTAATAAATTTCTTTTAATTTACCATCCATTTCCAAAAAATATCTTCATGTTGATTCCAAAAGTTAAATAAATTTAATTTTTGATGTTCATTTTCAAGTTCAATCATATACTTAAAATAATAAAATGATTTCAAAAAAAAAAGAAAAGAGAAGATCAATATACATGCGATAAAAGATGAGGATGTTGACAAAGATGTGCTTCAAGTGATGACATATTATGAGAATCATGTATCTCAAAATAGAAAATTAATTTTTTGCTTTTTTTTATTAAAAAATTAAAATAGAATTTATTTACTTGATGTTGTAAATTAGCATTTTCAATAACAAGTCCATGAAGACGACGTAAACCAAAACGTAATTTAGAATTAAGACGCATTGCTTGTTTTACTTGTCCTGGAAGATCTTTTTCTTGTGAAGAATATTTTATATGTTCAATTTTATCTATCTATTACAAAAAAAAAAAATACAAAAAAAAGCTGAAAAATTTATTTAATTTACTTTATAAAGTGAACTTGTATCATCATAATCAAATATTGAATCTGAATTTAAACATATTTCCATAGATTTTTCAATTAATTTTATTTGATAAATAAGCCAACCAAGACAAATAAGTAATTGTTGACTACCTTTTTCCATTTTATTATCAAGTAATAAAAAATTTTCATAAGTATAACCATATGTAAATAGATTACTTTTAATCATATTAACTAATTCATCTAAATAAAAACATATATATTTATCGACTATCAATAATGCCCTATAATTCAAGTATGAATTGATTTAGAATCAATAGGAACTTATAAATGTATCTTAAGTATTGTAAAAATCATGCCTTGTTCGATTGTATATGGATTTGTTTCATAGAAACTAACGAGGGAACCATTCGAAGTATTGACTCA
>CAJNOL010000453.1:35474-85182 GCA_905250125.1 Rotaria sordida
TTTTTTTTTTGACTAAATCTTACTGCTTCATTATGATTAAATTTAGCAAGACGAAATATTTCTGGTGTAATTGGTGAAAATCCATATAAAGATAAAATCTGACAAAAACATTCAATTACTGGACGAACTTGTTGTGTAGAAGTTGATGACATTCTAGAGTAAGATATACATTCAATTAAATCATGTTTGATTATTGTTGTTTTTTTTTTTTTGAAATAAAATAAATATAAAAACAAAATTCCAAAGTCTTTGTCGTTTATTAATATATATATATATATATATGTATAGAATTTATGTGTGTGTGTGTGTATATTTAGTAAATAAAGAAGAAGAAGAATAAGAAGACAAGAAAAAAAAAGAATACAGAATAGTTTTTTGTTTCATACATATATCTCACTCTATTATTTACGTAGAAAAAGAAACACATAAACAAACATGGAATATCCGACTACCTAATCTAGGTAGCATAGAGACAACGAAATATTGAAATATACAGGATAAAGTGTAGTTTTGAAATTATTTGATCAAGTCGATTTATTTTTCCTATCTTTGATTAGTCGATGTGATAGTATTATTATTATTATTATTATTACTAGGGATTGTAGTCCATTGCTGTTGATGTCGACTTAAGATGAGATTCACAGAAGGACTGTTCGTAGTAGATTGTAAATCAGTTGAAGATGAATTTGATGAATGATTTGTATTATTTGATGGAGATAATGGTGTTGATAGAATTTTACGACTACGACGAGATGATACACGAGTAGGAAGTATTTCTACTTTAGGAGAATTTATTGATTGTTGTTGACGTGGAGATGAACGACTAGATAATATCAAAAAAATAATAAGATAATAATATAAAAATGAATTATTTTACTTGGTATTCGAAGGTCGACCACGTTTTCCTTTGGTAACTGGTGCTGGTGAAGATGATGGAGGTGGAGGAGCTGGTGGATCACAAGCTGAACATTGCCATGATCCATCTGGAATGGCTTCAAGACCGACACAATATGAATGATAACCACGATCACATCGATCACAGAACATCATATTAGCCTTAAAAAAAAATAAATATATATATTTCGTTTTGTGTCTATGATGAATTATTTAAGTGCAAAAGTTCCTATGATTAAACTATATTCAATTAATAGGATCTAGTAAATACCCTAGAGTGATTCGATTGAATTTTTAGTTGGTTATTTTCCTGTAGAGTCCTAGTTTTCAAGTGAAATTTTGTATGTTTTTTACAATAATCATGGCCAAGCGCTTATATTTTAAAAAATTCATATCTTAGAGAGACTTAATGAAAAAATTCTTGCCTTGAGGCCGACAAAGTTTCAGGTCAAAACTCAAAAATATAATTTCACTTGAAAACTAGGGCTCTACAGAAAAAAACCATTAAAAATTCAATATCTCAGTAACAAAAGCCCAACTATTCGAATCACTCTCAGGTATTGACTTACTCACTAGAACTTATCGATTGAATATCGTTCCAGCTCAAAATCAATTTATCACGTGAGTAGCTTTTTCTGGGATATTGTTTAAGATAAAAACACTCTCTACGAGTCTGTACTGTTTTATAGACTTACAATGTTTGTTTTTTTTTAGAACCGAACTGATTCCATCTATGGTGTTCGGCAAAATTCTGCTTGATATAGTGAACTCCATAATAATAGAAGACTTCGGATGCTGTATTATGTGTCTCATTTATTTTTACTTAGGGTTAACCAATAGTTCTAATCACGGTGTTTAAAGAACATTGTCGGAGAAGGTAATGTATTTAGAAAGGAAAAATTAAATATACCATGTTGTAGAGCTTTTTGAGGCGTATCGAATGGTATATAGTAAATCCTATTTTCATAAGACTTTGAAGAAACTAGAGTCAATTTACTGATAGACGACTACACACTCACACCGACAAGACGAACGGAGATGCTACTTATATGAGATTGTAACCCGTCAAAAACTCTACAAAATCGTTTGTGAGAAAAAATATTTTATAAATACTTGCGACTAACATCAAGGATCACAATATACAGTAACCTATCATGGTTGGGTGTGTAATCATCTATCAATAAATTGACTCTAGTTCCTTCAAATTCTTATGAAAATAGGATTTACTATATACCATTTGATGCGCCTCAAAAAGCTGTACAACATAGTACATTAGATTTTTCCTTTCTAAATAGATTACCTTATCCGACAAAGTCCTTTAAACACCGCGATCAGAACTTTTGGTCAATTATAAATATTATTTTTAATTGAAAAGGCTTTTCTGAGAAGCAAAAGGATTTGTGAAATAGACAAGCTTTAACGCAGGAAAATTTATCCAAAGTCATTTACCAACAGTAAGTATTTTGATAAGTTCCGTCGAGTCTATCTCAATTTCTATAGAGAACAAAAACTTCTAAAGTGAGTTCGAAAGTTCTTGAATCTATTGGTTTTGTTACTCTTACATCACATTGTAAAAAACTCATAACTTCTAGAAAAATTATCGAAGCAAAAAAAAATCGATACGCTTAGATAAATCAATATATCGATTTATCTCTCTTACTTCATCATGTGTCGTGTTACATTTTGCACAACTTTTACAATCAATACATTGCCATGGATATGTTTTAATTATAGTTAACATATCAGTATTAACATCAAGACATACTGGATGATAACGATGATGACAACTTGTACATGTAACTAATTCTTCATCATTTTCATCGTCACCTGTTTTACACATATGACATACTACATTTGAATGACTGTTCATTGAAATCGGTGTAGATGGTTTTGTTATACGAATTGATGATGGACCATTACTACTGATTCCATTGACTATAATTGGTGATTGTGGTGTTGAAGGATTTGAAATTGGTGGTAGTCGAGTTGTTGAGGTACTTTCATCTTCTTCATCACTTGATGTTCCCTATTATTTAAAAAAATAAATAATATTTATGTAGTTTCTCAAGGATCGATTTTTTCGCCCGGAAGAAAATGTGTTTTAATGTTGATTTTACTTTTGAATCCCGATAGAAGTTAGAAAGTTAGTCAGTAGATATTTTAGACTCATTAAAAAAAAATCTTTACCTGTTGAGAAAAACGTTCTGTATGAACAAGTGAAAGTGGTTTTGGATAATAATAAAGTGCTGTATTAATAGGCATATATTTAAGTTCTTCGGGTTTATATTTTATATATGAATCTTGATATTGTCCAGGTAAAAGTGCTAATGGATAAGAACCAATTTTAGTTAAATAAGATGGTAAACGAAATTGTCGATTAGATGGATAATGAATTTGCTAGCAAAACAAAAACATATTCAATAAGAAAGAAAAGATATGAAAAAAAACAAACCATAGTTTGAAGATCAAAACATGCTTTACGATCTTGAATTCGTTCACGTTGTAATTGTGTATTATATTCAACTGTTGAACGTAGTAATTCTTTTCGAATTGTATTAGATAATTTCTAATAAATTTTTATTAAAAAAATAAACATGTAAGAGAATTTTGCTAAAATAAAAATAGAAAATTAAACATACAGACGAACGATTTTTATCTCCATTATCAAGTGAATTTATTGATTGAGCAATGGACATTGATGATGATGAAGATAATTGATTAGAAATAGATGCAGATAAAAGAATGGGATTTGTACTATTATTATTAATTTTTGTATTATTTGTTGCTAAGAGTGTACGACGTTTTTGTTGCCATACATGATTGAATTGCTAGAATTATATAAAATTACAAAATGTTTTATTTTGTTTTTTTCTCTCCAATAGAAATATTCGTAATGAATTTATTGTCATAGAAAGATGATAATCAATAATAATGTACATTTAATGGAAGGCGAGAAATATCTGATTTGTTATCTATTTTATCAAATAACAACAAAATTATAGAGTGTAATGTCGTCATGTTCTTTATCCTACGCATTATTTCTGGAAACTTCGATTAGTTTTTTTTTTGTAACCGAAAGACAGAAACCAATATTCGGTCAAAGCGACCTTCAATGTAATATTAAGCAATTAGCTCAAATTCATATATTGATTTTAATAGTCAATGGAGTTTTTCTTAAAAAAAACACACTATCTAATCATTGTAGTTCATCTATGAAATACAATTATAAAAAAATACGTTGTTTATTACACTTTTTTCCACTACTATACACAAAAGAACTCTGTATTGAGCATTAAACGCGAATGCTATCCGATTACCTACGAAGGAAAGTTTCCCAATTGATTGATTACTTTTCAGTCGAGTCTAATGAGCTATGAACATTCCGAATAAAGTTCGTGCTCTTAATTTATTACTGCAGAGATATTGTAGTTCTTAACTCAATACTATGGCTCTACTTCAGAAAAATTCATTTTCAAATTTCGATTTGAAAGTTTCAAGTCGAAATTCAAAAATGAGTTTTCTTGAAGAAAGGCATAGAACTGAACAAACTAAAGGCCTCAATTCGTTCTCACTACATAGTTTTGACTGAAAAGTTACTAATCAGTTGAGAGACTTCCCTCGTAATAGATATTCTATTACGCTCAAATAGTGTTGTACTGCAACCATAGAGATTTAGGTAATCTGTTCATTCATTAACTATAAGCCACAGGCAATTTCCGTCTTCATTCATTTCCATCCTCAGTTGATTTTATATTCATTGATCTTAATCTTTGTAATTATGCTGCAGCTTGAGGTTATTATTACAAAAAAAAAATTCTTACATGACATTTTTCTGGATAATCAGCTGACATAAGTTCAAGTACTTCATCAAGTTTAAGTGCTGTTAAACCAAGATCACATTGTGCTTCAGTAACAACATTTTGTGATTTTAAATATTCTCTTTCATTTAAATCAACAATTCTTCGAGAAATATCTATATAATAAAACAAAAAAAAAAGAAACACATAACTAAAGTATAAATTCTATTTAAATAAACAAACCAGGATATTTTCTTTTAAATGATTTCAATGATAAATAATCACAAATTTGTTCTTGTAATACATGTAAATCAGCATGTGGTTCATTAATAGGCCATTGATAAATATGTAATTTATCAGCTGATAAATGTCGTCTATATATATAAGATTTTATTTACAATCAAAAGAAAATTTTCAAAATACAAACCCTAAACTTTGATCAATATCTGTTGTATTTCGTTTTTTTCGACTTTTCTTTGTTGGTGTATTTGTAATTATTGGAGAATCATTTGTTTCATCATCATTATCTCGTGTTAAACTTGGTGATCGACTTCGTTTAAGTGTTTTTGTTGTTGATGATGATTCTGTATGATTATGATTAACATGATTTAATGGATGAGGTAAAAGAACCACATCCGATGAAGCTGAAGGAGGGGAATGAACTGAACTACTCATCAATCAATCTAAAGAAAACAAAAAATTGAATACTTTAAAATTTCTTTTTTTTTTTTTTTATACATGTCCTTCAATAAAAACGGCACAGACCATAATCGTATCGCCATTTATGTCTTATATTTGCCTCGATAGAAATAAAAATAGAAATCAAAAGATATTATAAAGTTTTTTTTCATGATTATTATTTTAATTTTAATTTTAAAATATTTCTATAATTTAATTTATTTAATATAAAAAAAAATCAATGAATAGAGGGCGCTAGAAATAGTTTAAAGTTTAAATTAATTAATGATATGTTGTTCTTCTAACACTTGTTTATATTGAAATTGGAGAAGAAATATTGTTAAATAACTATTTTTGTTGACATACTTATAGCGGTTCTGCCCAGATTTTTTTAGTCAGGAGAACTGAGCTCTTCTCAACCATGGTCTGTTAAGATACTTTTGCAGAAAATACTCTACCGTCATCCACACACACGCACACAGTGTTTTTTCTGCACAATACAATTTCCATAAGAATGAATATTGTGTCGAATGGAGGTTTTAATGGGCTAAACTGGACCGAAGAAAATCAGCACAGTCCATGTTGTTTTTCTAAAAGAATGGCTTAACCATGAGTCACTTTTCTAATTGTATTGGATAGATTTTTAACACATGAATGAACAAGCACATTAATTGATGCATAAGCGAATGTTCGATAACATATTTGACAACTTGTAAAACCTTCAATTCTCTCGAATATTTTCTGATTTTTTAGTTAGAAAATCAAAAATTTTTCAACATAAAGATATATTTTTTCATTTTTAGTAACGGTATATGTCAATGACTACTGTTTCAAAAGAAATGTGATCCGCTTGAATATGTATGTTTTGTATATGATGATAAAGCCAGTATCAGTAGTGGAAGATAAAGTATTAACAAAAACTGATGATGTTTTTTGTAATTATTGATGAACGATGAGAGCTAGATAAGGACATTTTATTAAATATAAAGAAAGATTCTTTTTTAAATGACAACCCATGTGATAAAAACTGATGGTTTTGATCAATACCGCGATTTATCGCTAAAATGAAAACGTTATGGCCAATGTTTATTATTCGCGGAACAAATTTCTATGTTTGAATAAAGATCTCAAGCATGCAATGCAATGATGGTATTTTGTTTTTGTTACTTTTGAATTAAGAAAGAAAGATTTGTATGTTCAATATCTCCACTAATTTTTGGTTCAACAAATATCAGCGATTCTTTTCATTATTTGTCAATTGTATACAAACATATATGACTCTCTTTCACATGCATACAAGCAAAAAATAATTATCAATTAACACATGTTTCCCATTGATATACGTTTATAATAAACATAGTTCTAAGGACACATATTTGCATAGAGTAAGAGTTTTTCTCGTTGTCATTGTGATGCACGTTAAAATTGTGCGAATCTTAAATGTGAACAAGCATAATTTGAATATTATTTGTTTATGAATCATAAGAATTAATGAAAGAAGAGCAATCAAAATACCATAAGAAAATAAAATTTCTTTTTATTTTCCAGACATTTCGAATGAATATAATATAAATCAAAAGTTACCTTAACAAGATTGTGAATGATAATGTATTCATTTTTCTAGTCTCACTTGCACACCCTCAAGATAACACTGGTCTCACTGAGGAAAAAAACATGAATTTAGCGATACTCTAGTCTAATATGAATTCGAATGTAAATGAATTTACTTTTCTTGTTGTTTCGTTCACATTGTAATGATATTCATCACAAGCACAATGAAAAAAAAATCGAATTGATGATGCCTTTGTTTTTTTTTTGTTCTTGTCAGAAAGAGAAAAACAATCGTTTTGAAAGTATCAAAGAAAAGTAAAGAATGTATGAGACAAGGTATTCAACATAATGGTAATTAAGTCAATGTATAGATGAAAGGCAAACGAAAGTTAAACAGAATAACAATACAATAAATGACGCTGTTGGATTTTTTTTCTCTTTCGTTTCTGTTTAACAATCTCATTGGCAATTGAAACCAGGTGGAATTTGTCGTAGAGTGTCAATGAAAAACAAATATCCGCATGTGATGTCGTAGAAAAAAGCAGAAGGCAACGACTGTATACATAGAAGACGTGATTTCCATCTAGACAAAAAACAGCTATTCACCATTCTGCATTAACGACCAAGCAACATTTTATACTCAATATGAGTGAGCAAAAAACCAACCAAAATATTTTGACATCCAGTAGCGGCATCGTTGCACGTACAACTACATCATCAAATATCGTCCAACCAAGACGATGCATAGCTCAAAATTATTCGCTCATTTGGATCGATGGTACTATCGACAAATCAGAAGAAGATTGGCAAAAGAACCTCTCACAAGTACAAGGTATCATCAGTGATGTCAATATTTTTACACAACCAGATGAATGTATCCAATTTCTTAATACCATCAATCTGGAAAAGGTTTTTCTCATTGCTTCAGGATTTTTAGGTCATGATCTCGTGCCAGAAATCCATGATATGCCACAGATAGATGCTATTTACATCTTCTGTGGCAGCGAAGCACGACACAAAGCATGGACCAAAGAGTGGCCAAGGATTCAAAGTGTTTTCACCTCAATCGAGGATATGTGCAAGTCATTAAAAAAAGTCGCCCGCGAAAATGAACACAATGCAATATCGATGAGCTTTATTGCGAAAGAGACTCCGACAACAGCATCTTCCCAACAAAGTATTGACCAATTGGAACTAGCCTATATGTATTCGATGCAATTCAAAGAAATTATATTGGAAATCGATGAAGACGACGCTAAGTCTTTGAATGATCTGGTTATCTACTGCTGTAGCAAAGGTATCTCTAAATCCAAATTGAAGTATTTTCAGCAGGAATATCGCCAGAAATCGCCAATCTGGTGGTACACTGATGAAATTTTTCTCCACAGCATGTTGAATCAGGCTCTATGTTCACTTGATATGGAGGGCATGACTAAAATGGGCTTTTTCATTCGTAATCTTCATCAACAACTGGAACAGCTACACCGAGAACAATCGGGTGCGTATAAGAAACAATTCGTCGTTTATCGTGGTCAACGATTGTCCCAGCAGGACTTTGAGCATTTACTGGAAACGAAAGATGGATTCCTCTCGTTCAATAATTTCTTGTTGACTACTACAAAACAACAGGTAGCTATGGAATTTGTTCAACATGCACTACAAAAATATGAAGATTACATAGGCGTTCTCTTCGTTATGACGATAGATCCAAGTACAGTTTTGGCTTCGAGTACTCCGTTCGCACTTATCGATGAATACAGTGCTATTAAAGACGAAAAAGAAATCCTCTTCTCAATGCACACTGTCTTTTGTGTCGGCGAAATTAAACAGATGGTCAACAATAGTCGTCTGTGGAAAGTTCAATTGACTCTTACTGGCGACAATGATCCACAACTGGCTGTTCTCATCCATATCATACGAGAGGAGACTCAAGGATCTACTGGATGGCATCGATTGGGTCATCTAATGCTCAAAGTGGGTCACTTCAATCAAGCTGAAGAACTCTACAATGAACTGCTCAAAAACGCTTCCAATGACAGTGATAGAGCAGATATCTATCATATGCTTGGATATTTGAAAAACGCCCACGGACAATACAAAGGAGCAGCTTCATTTTATGAAAAGTCTCTGGAAATCAAGCGAAAAATTTTTCCAAAAGATCATCCTTCATTGACTTCTACCTACAACAACATCGGTCTTGTGTATAACAACATGGGTGACTACTTGAAAGCACTTGAATTTTACGACAAAGCACATAATATAAAAGAAAAAACGCTGCCTTCAAATCATCCGGATTTGGCTACTTCGTACAACAACATTGGCGGAGCATATAACGACATGGGTGACTATTTGAAAGCACTTGAATTTTACGACAAAGCACATAAAATCAGAGAAAATACGCTGCCTTCGAATCATCCCTTATTGGCTACTTCCTACAATAACATTGGTGGAGCGTATAATGATATGGGTGACTATTTGAAAGCACTTCAATTTTACGACCAAGCACTTAAAATCAGAGAAAAAACGCTGCCTCCAAATCATCTCTTATTGGCTACTTCGTACAATAATGTCGGTGGAGCATATAACGACATGGGTGACTATTCAAAAGCACTTGAATTTCATGACAAAGCACTTGAAATTAGAGAAAAAACGCTGCCTCCGAATCATCCCTCATTGGCTACTTCGTACAACAACATCGGCAATGCGTATTTTGGCATGAGTGACTACTCGAAAGCACTTTCATTTCTCGAAAGGTCACTTGTTATCTTACAAAAATCACTTCCGCCAACACATCCTCTAATTAAAACCGCGACAGATAACATTAACTCTGCGAAGAAGAAGATGTAAATTTGTTTTTTTTTCTTGCTTACCCAATAAATTCGTTCTCATTGCTATTCGCTTCTCTTTCCGGCTTTTCTAGGCTCATTATCGCATACGCACGTGATCAGGGAGACTTCCTGTGAGCCTAAAATGGGTACACGTACAGTGGACCACGGCGGACTGGTATGGTAATGAACGGAGATATGATGTAGAATACCGACGAGAGGGATCTACGAACATAGTAGGCCTTCCCTAGTACTACACTACTTTCGCCATAGCAGGCACAAGGAATTCACTTGGGTCATATTACGAAGTCATCTAACAGCTATGATATAATATGGTACCTTACACAACTACTACTGTACAATAACATTGCTATTCTCAAAGAAAAAGAACTTTTCTTTACTTTCATGTATTACGTTTAATACATGCATGTAATGTATTTAAGGAAAAAACTATTCCATTCAGAATAGTTGGCATGTCTACCTTATCGATAAAAATTATCCCTAGAAGTTCTATTGGCCAGTAGGACTTCTAAATTTTATATTCCTTTCCTCAATTTAAAAAAAAAAGAAATTAACTTAGCTTCCACTCTTCTATTACTATATTTCTTCTGAATAGAGAAAAAAATTGCAAGCAACATATCTTACCCACACCCACCCCTTGTTGTTAGAGGTGATACTTTATCTTTATTTTACTTCGAAAAAGTAAAATAAGGATAAAGTGCAACCCCTATTGATTCACTTTCATTTAAATTGACTTGAAGTCATCGAAATTAATATCTTTTATCTTTATAAAAATACCAAGACGACGAGTAGTTAGAAGTAGTAAATTTCCATTCTCTTTAATGATTATAATCTGTTTTCTAAAGATCAGCTAAAGTATATTGATTGTTTTGTTATAAACAATGATTTTGCACTCTGCATGGTCTGTTTAATCAGATTTAAGGTGAGACGCATCGGACAGATAATCATTAATCAATAAGCTCGAAAAATGAAGAAGATGACAAAAAGAAAGAATATAGTAGCGGGTGGCTTCGATCTATCATGACGCGTTCGCCATGTGGCACACTTAACTTAGATGTCAAAAGAAACTAAACAAAAGGAAACAATGAGATTCATGATTAATCTCATCATTTCTGACTTAGTTTCCCTTTTCTCATAATTAAAATCGTTGAACATCTAGTAAAAATCAATTATAATTTGAGAATTGTATTCCTTTATGATTGAATACAAAAAATGAAGAGTATATTATTTCAGAAGCAAAACGCACCACCCCAGTTGACACGACAGTGAAATTGAGGACAACATGGTATCTTGACAGTACAATCAGCACCTTTTGGAAGACAATCACCAGATGTAGGAGACTTCAATGACATAGCTTCCGTAGTGTTTATCATTAGGAATATTCCGACCAAGAATATAATTAAACATAGAAGAGTTTGACGTATCATTGTTGATATCATAAATACCAAGAGAAACTAAAGTGTAAAAACAGCCAGTAAGTCAATAAATTTTATAATTTGCTGTTTCACGACATCTGGATACATTCCCGCATTGACTTATATCCATATTGTATTAATAAAGGCAAATTGTATGTCTACTCAGAATGACACAAGAGATTTTTCAAAGATTTTTAATTTAGTTAATTGTTGATCTTTTTGACCTACATATTTTCAAGCCTATAATAATACAATCATTTTTTTGATGTGCAAAAAACGTACCTCAATCGATATTCGATGTATAATGAACGATTTTTTTTTCATCAAACAAATCGTGATGTTTTCGGAACTAATGAATCGACTGGTTTTTCGAAGATGAAAAGAAAAAGAGAAAAATTCTTTTAAGACAAATATTATAGAAGGGTGCAGGATGTGTTGGTGTCTTCCTCTATTCACTCACACCCACATCCACATCCGACATACTTGTCTTTAGCAGAAGGGTATTCCAAATTAATCTAGCCGTTTTTTGCTTTTCTCTTAATAATAATCAAAATTGATTCTTTGTGTTATCTTGAGTGAAGTCGAAAGAAAGAAAATTAGATATCTTTTCTTTTTTTGAAATTTGTTTAAAAAATTTAAGTGTCAAAAACTAATTTATACATTATAAGAAACTTGATATTTATAAAATGATGTGTATTAAAGAAAATTTTTAATGATAATACTGTCGGTTTTATTTCATTTTCTATTTGTCTCAATGAAGTGCGTTTTATGTTCTCTGAAAAGAGCACTACAAATATTTTAGTTGTACAAACTTTGATATTATTTATGAAAACAATATCCAATAGCAATTAATTAAGATTTCTAAGAGTGACTTATCTAGATGTTAAAAGAGAACCTAAACGAGTTCCAATGAAAATTCTCGGGTGATCTGTGTATATTCCATCTGAAGTTGTAGCTAGATTATGTTTTTCAAAAATGAAATCCTTTTTTTGAACAATTACATTCCAATTTTGTCTGAGGTGATTCAGTATTCACTTGTTTCTGTTTCGACTATATACATATAAAAATATTTGTAAATGAACATTAAGAAGACGAAATATTAATCCTCGTCTGGCAAAAATAATTAAACAAAGAAGTTTGTGAGATATATGAAAATGAATTTAACATGTTTTGTTTTCTATGATTGTCACACCATTCTTGTTTTGTATTATAGTTATTGACAATACTATAAAACATAATAATGATTTTATTGTCGATCATTTAAGTCTACAAACTAATAGCAAGAGAAATGAAGTTTTGATGTGTCGTTAAGTGACATTGGAATTCCATATTTGTGTAATTAAAAGTATGCTAATGAAACGTTGTTTTTATTTTACTTTATTTTAATCACATAAAAAAAACACACCTACCAAATGGTGAAGACAGAACAATCCAGATTGAGAAAAAAAAAAATAAGAAAAAGTTTATATTTAAAAGAGTGTTAGTTCTGTCATTGCATTTATCATTTATAAAATCGAATAATCAAGCAGTTGAAAAGAGATAATCATCAAGATCGCTTTTCTCTAGTTTAACTTCCAGATTCGACAAAAGGATTTTATATTATGAGCACATCAATTGATAATAAGCAATCTCGATGTATATAATTCATTCTTGAATCAACTGCTGTTAGTTATGATGTGATTGAAGTAGCAATAATATCCTGACTTATAATTCAGTGCACTTGGAAAGTGAAAACAATTATCAATATAAATTTTTGCTTGTTGTGTTGGTAATCGTTTACAAATATTAAATTACAAGTAACAATTAGAAATTATAAAAATCTACGATGAAAAGTAGTTTATCAATTTCCATTCATTAGCAAAAGTAAAATACACATCTTTTTGCATCGTATTTTTTTCCCCGAAAACGATTGAATCCTTGCAAGTTTGTAAGTTTCGAAATATTTTTATTGTTTAAAATTAAGTAAATTTTTCTATATCTATTTTTAATCCATAGCATATTATTTGAAAAGTTTTTTTTTTTTTTTTCAAAGAATATATTTTTCTAAATACTAAAAAGGTCTAGTTTAGTTTTAAAGATTATTCGAATCAACTTGAAAGACAAACAGAACATTGTGCTTCTTAAAATTGCTATCAGCGAGTTGATTTCATCATTCATGTATATGGTACGCAAGAATCAAGCATGTATTCAATAACATTACTTATCAAGTATGTGAAAACAAATATTATAAAAATATACACTGTAACATTATAAAAGCTACTCTTAAAAAATTAAGAGATTCGAAAGAGAGGAAAAGAAAGGTCGAGAAAATACAGAACTAAGTATAAAACATAATTATATAATGGCATATTACTAAAATGTTTCTGTCAAATTTAAACAAATGTGAATATGTTATTGATTTCATTCATTCTTACCATTTAGAAAATAATCATAACTAAAAAAGATGTAAACAATCGATTTTCTGTTATTATATCTTATAGATTTTGTGTATATTATGCATGATGAATACTATCTTTGTAATTGATACCAATACGAATAAAAAACGAAGACAAGCTGGTCGACGACGATCAATTGTACGAGAATTTGCTTTGAATACATCCATTCATGGTATTCCAGGTATTGCTCGTAGTCAAAGTATACATAATACAATTTTTTGGTGGATTTCTTTTACTATTTTCACTGGAATTACATTTTATTTTGTTACTCAAGAAATTCGTAGTTATTTCGAATATTCGACTCAAACATCAGTAAATATTGTTAGTGAATGGCCACAACATTTTCCAGCATTTACCATTTGTAATCTTGCTCCCGTTCGTTATGATCGTTTCATTAAACCATTTTTAAACTATACAACTATGCTTAATATTACTAATACAAATGATACGACTTCAATTTCGTTACTTCAAGCTAAATATATGAGTGATTTTTTTCAAATGAAAATAAATCGAAATGAATCTGTGAAAGAATTCTTTTTTCCACTCAGTACAATGCTTATGAAATGTGTATTTAATGGATATTCTTGTTCAGCAGTAAACTTTACTTCGTTTTCATCATCTTCATACGGTCGTTGTTATACATTTAATGCTAAATTGAAAAATATTAATCATGTACACGATAGTAATGAATATGGTGGACCTGGTCGTCTGAATCTACGTTTTTATGTTCATAGCCATCAGTATGTACCATATATAAGAGAAGGTCAGTATAGTCATTTTATGAAATACGATCTAAAAAGGAACGTTGAAGTATAGGGGTAAAAATTTAGACTCTCGACAGACGTTGATATACAGTCTGTGATCGTATATCAGTATAACATCTTGTTATAATATATGAACTATTTTCTTATTATATTTCTGGAGGATCAAGTAGAACAATTTCTCTGTAATTAGCAAGAGCAGCTATATCGTGTTCAACATTTTGATTTCGTATAGATTGCACTAACTGTTTGTTGAGTAGATTCTAATTGTTATTGTTATTCTATGAAAGGTGTCGGTATGATAGCGATGGTGCATGATAATGCACAATTACCTTTGATTGATTCTGCTGGTATGGCATTAGCAACTGGATTTAAACATAGAATTACATATACCAAAAAGATTGTCTCATATTTACGTTCTCCTTATTCGACATGTGATGAAAAAATACCTCCTATGATGCAAGCTATGTTTGATAATTATCAAGGCGCTGAATATGGATACTCAGAAGATATTTGTTATGAATTATGTACACAAGTATTTACGTAAATAAATATCTTTCTTTAATAAATAATTGATTGATTAAACTAATTTAGTCAATTGTAGATATCAACAATGTGGCTGTATCAATCCGATACAATGGAATACTCGTTTGATTTTTCTACCAGAGACTGAAGAAATAATTATGGCTCCTTTATGTAATACATCTGATAAATGTTACGTGGAAGCAGCTCATGTCTTTTTGACGTCGTCATCCTTGCTTGAGAAACATTGTTCATATTGTCCACAGCAATGTTCTGTTACAGACTTCAATATCAAATCTTCACTATGGAAATCACCACCAACATGGTTAATCGATGATATAAAAACATTTGTTGAAAATTCTGAAATTCCATTACCTATTGATTGGTCAACAAATTGGCGTTCTCATATTGATTCAAGTTATCTTTCAGTCGAATTAGTACATGAATCGAGTGTAGTTGAGAATTATACTCAAACAGCAACAATGAGTGCAGTCGATGTTCTATCCAATGTTGGTGGTCAAACAGGTCTTTGGATCGGTGTTAGTTTTTTGTCTATAATGGAACTAGCAGAAATGGTCTATCGACTTGTACGATACCAATACCATGCTATTCGAAGAACTCATAATAGAACTGAAGATGATAATAAAGTTTAAAATTTATTTTGCTTATTTTTGTTTTATTTCATATTGATTTTATAATAAGTATCATATTGAAAGAAAAAGAAAGAGAGATATAAAAGCTATAAATATAATTTAAATAAATCTCTAATTCAAATTTACTGTAATGAAAAACTTGTTGTCGAGTAAAATTAATCTTATATCATCTCTAGCTACTTACCAAAATAAAATCTAACTTTTTGCATAGATGACTTTAGTTGTAGTGTCCCGAGAAAGCTATTTGAAATCTGAAAAATTTCAAAAACAAGAAATATTTTCAAAATGAATTCAAACTCAAAGTTTTATACGTAATGTTTCTCTCATAATAGAACATATGAATCATGCCCTATAAATCAATGATAATCATATCTGAATATGTTAATGATATATTTTGTGATACAATGCTTGATATAACAGTATCTATTCGATGTATAATAGAAAATCTTGAAATTACAATATTCTCATGATAACAAGTAGTAGTATTTTAAATGATATTTGATAGAATCAAAAGTATCCGAATCAGATAAGTCATGCAATTAGTTGATTTATTTTTATTTTATACTTTTTTTTAATGGGATTCTTGATGCTTATCATGGCATGGATTAGTCAAGTTCAATTCACTGCTTTTTTTTTACACATATTTCTTCTTTATTTGCGATGGTGGGGGGTCTATATTGTTAAAAGAGAAAATAAAAACCTATTGAACCAAAGTTAATACTTTGATTGGGCGTGTGGGGATAAGGGTGTTAGTGTGATGAGTGCGGTTGTAAGTGTTGGTGTGAATGTAGATGACAATGTAAGTCTTCTCTGTTCACACGCTCTATCCTCCATTTCACATCCACATTCACCTCCATATCGATCTCTGTTTCAGCATTCTTTTGTCTTTCAAATATAGCAGAGCGGGCTCTTTTGTCTTGTTGAGACTTTCGGATAAAAAAGAAACTTGACAAAATAAAAAAAAAGGTTCTATCGTATCTTAAAGATAACTGAATACAAGCCATCATAAATAAATGTTCCAAGATTCAATCTTTCATTTTTTCGTTATGAAGCTCTTGTGCAACACTAAACTCATCCCCTTAAAATGTTTCTAGTAAGTTTTGATCATTATGCAAGTTAACTCGGCTTTCGCTTATATAATTCGAATCAATACATTATTATAAAATTTCTTGCAAATTGTTCAAGAATAAACGATGCAACTCAATATACCGACAACTCTTAACGATATTCAATATTCACAGATCAGATGACGATCGAATGTAGTGATTGTCCGTGGAATCATTATGCTATTTGCTTCAATGTTATTCATCTTGAGACGTATCCTTGTTATTCGATATATAAAATCTTGGCCATGGTATCAGTCTTTCAGTAAACCAGTCTTGTAGATTAATTTATCGAAGAATTAGAAGCATCGCTGCTTAGTTGGTGTTGATTGTTTTTTCACTCACTACTGTGTAGAAATGTTACCTTCTTCTTTCGTCTTTACTACCCTCAATGAGCTGCTTATTCATGTGAAAAGGCGTGTGACAACTTAACAGAGACTGAAGCGAGTCAAATCGAGTTGAGTAGCCGAGTATCGACTAAAAAAGCGAGGAGTGTAATGAGAGATATCGAAAGACGACGAACATCCACACTCTTTTTTTCTCTACTGGAAAGCAAGTAGGACATACGTTGCCCCACCGCTATCAAAAGATTAAGCAAGATTGAGTACCGTTATAGTAAATTGAAAAAAGATTCTTCAAATTCTATGTTAAATATGTTTTAGTATTAACTGTGAAATACTGCATGTCTCACCTTCGAACAAATACCTGGTGTGCAGCAATATAGATGGTACTTAGAAGCTACCTAATGAGATATGTAGACATATCGGTACTCATCATGATAGCTAGTTCATGTGTACACTCGTTAGCCTTCTTATTGTCCTTAAGATTAAAACAATCTCACTTGCATATTACTTATTGTTGATTCTAAATGTACAGCTTTTCTTGTAAAAAATCGTGTACAAGGAAATGATCCAATTTTAAGAAGGAAATAGTGGCATGCTATGTCATTTGTTGAATGACACTTTCATCGTCAGAATTTTCGTCTAAGTAACTTTGTCGAAAACGTTTTTTTCGAAGTTTTTTTGTAGAAAAGCATTTCGTCAAAAGTAAATTATTTTCCTCTTATCATTTATCTCACCGTCAGAAGACAAGTTTAAAAGTATCTCGTAATTAACTTTCTTCCTTTGGTGACGATAGAAGAATTTCAGGGCATCGTTGAATAGCATTTCATGTTTTTCGTCGAAAAGCACTTCAAGAAAAAGTTTGCAGACTCTCAAGGCTATTATGAACCCTTCAATTCTTCTACAGAACTATTAAGAGGTCCGCGAATTTTCTTCCACACTTAGGTTTACAGTATCCTTGCCTGGCTTTTATCCTCATCCTCACATTTGGAGTACCCCTTGCCTTCACCTTCATATTTGAAGTGCTCTCCATGACCAAGAAAAGACTTTCGACGAAAAATAGATACCTATCTGAGTTTGTTGATGAAGTGCTTTGTCAACGAAGTGTCGTGTGGATAAAAATTTTTCGACCAACAGTGGACACAAGGATTCAGTGTTTAATTTTCCTCCTTATCTTATTGGTACCGACTCTCTTTCTTTTATGCAGATAAAAGTAAATATCACTTTACATTGGTATTAAAAATAATATGTTGAAAAGAGTTAATAAAATGTGTCTGGTAAAGAAATACAAATATTGCATGAAAGTTGTTAAAAAATCAATCTATTGAACTTATGATTGACTCATCTAAGGCAGTGTCAATTAGTTCTTTCAATCTGGTCATATTGACTCTGATCGATGCATCTTGCCGAGTATCCAATGCTCCAGGAAAGTCGAAAACATAATCTTTTGCACTTCGCACTTGATAGTAAAGTTTACGAATATGTGGAAAATAATTCAAAAAAGCTCCGTCCATCGAAGCTGATTCTCCTACTCTATATCTCGCTCGCTGCGCATATGCTTTCTTATTGACATAGAAATCCATTATGATTGCGTGTGTGCCGTCAGATAAAAATGGTATTATTGTTGAGATACCACCACATGGTGTGATTAATATAGTCGTTTTGTGTAATTCATGCAGTTGTTGAGTAAATGTATATTCACTCCAATCAATAACATCAAGCTGTATCTGTGGATATGCCAATTTTATAAAATTTTTAACTTCAACAAGATTTGAAATTCCACGTAAACTACGACGCATTGCTCGAGTTTTGTTAACAAGTACAATACGATGACGTGATGGTAAATCGGATATATTGACACCATGATATTGTAGGATAGCAGTACGATAGTCATAGAAAAGTTTTTCTTTTCCATGTGTATATGGTTCATGGTCAATAGAAAATACCGGTTTAGCACCACCAGCTACAAGAGTTTGAAAACATACAAGTGGAGAAGAAAAATTATTTGTGTAATGATCAAGACTATCAACTTTTGCAGCAAACGCAGGAACTAGATTTTCATACATATGATGAAATTGGTCTCCGCTCTTTGGAAAATTTCGGTATTCAAGAAGAACAGCATTTCTATCATATTCATTTAATCTGATCATAGCAAAGTAAGTAGATGCTATGTCTTCCCAAATGATATGACCAGGATTAAAGGGAACATGCCAATGCATAAATAGAACATGAACATGTTGTAAATAAGGTACTTCATTAGCAGATGGTAACAATTCTTCAACAATTGTTGGTCCCCATGATCCATGCACAGTTGGTCGCGTTACAAGACTAACAAATCCATGATTATTTATATTAAAATCATATATATGACCTAGTTTAGGTTCAAATAAAACTGGCCTTTTAATTCCGCCTGGTTTACGATAAAACTGAAATATTTTTCTTGTTTTATTGTAACAAATATTATTGAATACACAAGTTCTTTGATGCCATTCAGATTCATAATTCATATTACCCGTACAAGTCCAAGCTGACTGAACATTCAAACGTCCCGATAAATTTGCTTCATGGATTTTTTCTTCACCTTGATGTAATGATACTTCATTTGAAAGTGTCGTATCATGAGAGCCATAAGGATGATGAGTTTCCAGTAAAACATGCAAATAATAAATAGTAAGTATCGTAATAGAACTACATAGAAGCCAAAGCAAAGTTTTTCTCGCTCGAAATTTCAGCGGTACCATTTCGTATTATATCTGTAATTTTTCCACGCTTAACACTAAACACAGATAATTGAGAAATAACTTGTTATGGTATTTTTCATCGATTTTCTGTCTTGCAAAAAAAAACCTGATAGTTAGACGAATTATGCGAAAGGAAGAATGAATAAAACGGCACTTTCCGTTGAAATATTTAATATATCTGAAAATAAAAACATTCGCATGGTATTCAACTTTTAGAAGGCGAGAGCACGACTATAGCTTCTTCAGGCTAATCTTTGTGTGTTTTTATCATTGTTTCAGACTAATTATTTTTCATTTCCGATTTAATCTAAAATTCGACTTAGTAATAAATTTCGAGTTATAGAAGTGCACAAGAGACATTGCAAAATCAACAAGGAGAAACCACCTGAATATATTTCGGCCATAATCTTACAGAAAATCTTTGATGCTTTCGTACTAGATCTTTGGCAGATCCAATAGGGGCCCTGCAAGAATTCACTGCTTTTTCCTGAGGAAACGACTAAATTCTGAAAGAAGCGTATAGTTCAGAAATTTCAAGATCATGGCAGGACTTGAAATAGGACTTCATCAATTGCCTGAGTCGTTTTTCTAATACATAGATTTAAAAATCAGGAATAGGTTCAGGAAACCATATGTTCTGACAGCAATCTGTAGTCACGAAATCCCAAAGACTTTAATAGAATGTAGAACCAGATCTTAGAAGGATCCAGAGCAGCTAGCTGCCCATTGTTTTTAGTTCAGGATGCTGCCAAGATTTCGATGATTTCTAATTGAAAAAGAAATGTCAGTCGACATCTGGGAGGACTTCACTAGATTTTCCGTAGCATATTATCAGATATTTGAAGGTGTGAATAAGGGTGTTGCTGTGCGCATAGATGTATGACTACGGTTGTGGGATAGAGTATGGGACTGCGCTTTCTTTTTAACAACGAACCAACCTACATACTACCACCCCTACAACTACATATGCTCATACCGGCACCAATTTCCATACCCAGCGGGAAACAGTGAACTCCAGATTTCAACGAGCTATTTGGCTGCGTTTAACTTCCGGAGATTTCACAGTACTAAAAGACTTATGAAGCCACGTGGAGTCTCGATGTCTTACACAGTTTTTCTGTCAGTCAAACATTGCATAGAAAGAAAAAAGTATGCTCCATCGACTGGAACATAATATTCACATTAAACTGTAAATATATGTACTATAAAAACAATATCATTATACTAGATTATCATAGTAGAGAAGAGGCAAATCACGTTGGACACAAAAACACTAAATTTATGAGAAAATCAAGCATTACATGATATAAATGATGAGTTTAATGTTCGCTGAAATTTTAAGTTCAATCTGTTTACTTTTTTCTATATAAGCAATCAAAATACTAATGGAATTTTTCTTATGGTTTTTTTTATCTATAACTATTGCAGTATTGTCTTTCTGTATATTTCTATATTTTATTTAAGTTTCATTATTTAGAATATCTAACAATTTTTGTCTTTGAGAAAAGTAAACCACTTTTAATTAAAAGTCATATTATCCTATTATTCATAAGATATGTTTGAAAATATTGTTTTATTTTTCATCGTTTATATTTTCTCGATCAGTTAATATTTTCTTAAGTAGCTACTTTTTTGTTGTGGGTTGTATGATGATTGAAGATGACTAAATCAGACCTTCAACATTTTTAGTGTGAACAAAGGCAAAGACAATACATTTAGAGGTGGATTACCAAGTTCTAATTGTGAAAAGTTGAAATTTATCGAAAAGAAATCTGATATTCGAAATCAACCTGAAAAACTATACCAGAAAATATGCTTTCGATCTTGACATTTTCTTTATGAGAATTTCACGATACTTCATTCTAGCCATTTATCCTTAAAATTTTTCTCCTATGATTCTCTTTGAATGAAATTTCAATGGAAGATATTTTATAATGAAATATTTTCTGATTTAGTTTTTCAAACTGACTAGGAATATCAGATTTGTTTTTGATAAATTTCAACTTTTCACAATCAGAAATTGATAATATCTCCTTTCAAACTATTTTGTATAGAAGTGATTCACCTCTAAATGTATTGTCTTTACCTTTGTTCACACTAAAAATGTTGAAGGTCTGATTTAGTCATCTTCAATCATCATACAACCCACAATAAAAAAGTAGTTACTTAAGAAAATATTAACTGATCGAGAAAATGTAAACGATGAAAAATAAAACAATATTTTCAAACATATCTTATGAATAATAGGATAATATGACTTCTAATTAAGAGTGCTTTACTTTTCTCAAAGACAAAAATTGTTAGATATTCTAGATGATGGAACTTAAATAAAATATAGAAATATACAGAAAGACAATACTGTTAATAAAAATTTCATTAGTATTTTGATTGTTCATATAGGAAAAAGTAAATAGATTGAACTTAAAATTTCAGCGAACACTAAGCTCATCATTTATATCATGGTAATGCTTGATTTTCTCAGTAGATAGTCTAAAATGTATTTGAGATTTTTGTTGATGAAGAAG
Source organism: Rotaria sordida (assembly GCA_905250125.1). NCBI lineage: Eukaryota > Metazoa > Rotifera > Eurotatoria > Philodinida > Philodinidae > Rotaria > Rotaria sordida. Next base: position 57,737 of record CAJNOL010000453.1, read on the forward strand.
CTGAAATCGATTTAATTAAACTGAGATGTCTTTTTTTTCTCTTGTACTTTCTGCATATGTCATCATTCGTATACCAATGTTATTTTAACTATTTGTGTTATCGACTGATAACGATATCGGAGCTGATGTTAAGTATATGAGGATGATTACTTGTGTTAAGGTTTTTTCGTGTCGACAATAAAGCGATGAATGATTGATGTCAAACAGTTTATCATTATCTTTAATCCCGTTTATTACTTGACATGGAATAGCAGCCTTCAAATGTCTATAATAGTTGGAAATTTGAAATTTTTCATGATTTTTTTTTCAATATGAATAATTTATCACCATAATAATTGATACTGGCGTTTAATGTATTGTTTAAACTCTTAAATGATATTGTTGACGGTCAATTAATGTAAAATCATTTAAAGTCAAATTTTCGTTAATATCATTATACCAAAGCTGTATAGAATTAGTTGTATATTTTTTTTATGATTAAGAAGTGTGCATTGAACTCTTGATGTTATTATGTCTTGTTGGTGTGACATTTGAAGACAATGTAATCGTTGACTGATTAACATTTGTTGTAGTTATTACAATTGTTTTTCAATTCTTCTTTCTTTTATCTTCATTATTTTTTATTCTGAATAGTTCAATTAAATAATCGATATAATCTTTGTCACGTACTTTAATAGTACATGATCCATCATCATTCTTAAATCCAATCTTGCTCTTAATGTTATCTAAATTGTTTGCTTGCTATATTCGTAATTCGGTATGGATGTGCGTCTTCAATTTAACCATATTTGCACGGACTACATCGAGCTAGTAGTGGAAATTTCAAACATAATCAATTGAGATTTATGATAATTGGAGAAATTTGTGGTTTATCAATGTCACTAGGATCGTCTTGAGTATTAAACATGAAAGAAATAGCAAAATTGGTAAAGAATAAAAATTTACTTAACTGTTTCATAGTTGTCTGATAAAATCAAATCAAAATTATCTTATTTATAAGATTATGTGTTTCGTACGATTGATGCGATAAGTTAGCGAAATCATATTTTGTTTTTTATAATTAGATTGGTTTGTTTTTGTCATTGCTTATTGACATAATATGTTGGTCGTGAAATAAAATTATGTAGTATCACTCACATAAACATACGACTCATCATAGAAGGCATGACTATGCTCACATGTTTATCATTTTTTCCTTCTTCATTGACGTCATTAATGATTAGATGCATTGGACGTATTTTGTTTGTATGTGTATAAGTAGATTCATTGTTTGTCTAAACAAACTGATCATAAGCAATATATTTAAATAATTTTTTTCTTTTAACCATATCTGATCAAACTTCTACTGGTGTCATTTTATCTTTCACCTGAATTAACAGCAAGTATATCAGTTTTTGTGGCAAACACGTGTACGAAAAGAAAATGTTATTTCTCACAGTCGAACATTAAAGTGATATTCTTATTGTTTATTGAATAAATAAAGATTATTTCTTTTTCTTCGATGTCGTTACTAATATTCTGTTTGTAAATCTAATGAATGGTTGTTCAAGAAGACAATATCAGCAACAGACTATTACTTCTGATATAATCATTTAACAGCCACGATCGAACCAGTAATGAAACTATCATAACGTACATGTGTAGTAGTAAAAAACTTGATAGTCTATAACGATCGACAAATTGTGATTGATTTAGTAGGAATGTTAAATTATATGAATTAAATAATGCTTTTGATTGTTCAAAATTTGTTTGATAGAATAGATGCGACCGTGTACCGACTTTTATTAACTCTATTGATGAATCAAAAGAATAATAGTAGTAAGCATAGTAAGACTCTCATGATTTAATTTAGTGTTAATTTATATTTGACCCACAATAGTGGAATTACCAGAAATAACATAATATCCACATGAAAATCGACGCAATTCAACAAATTGACATGTAATGAATAAAACCAATAATCAAGTTTGATATAATTCACTATGAATAATAGACCAACGAAATAGTTTGAAATGGTAGATTTTGAATGTTGTAAATAAGGTTGTTCTAAATCATCAAATAAATATAAAATATAAAAACATCAATATTAAACCCGGATAATAACATAATAAATGTGTCAAAATAAATGCAAAATAATTTGTATCATTATTATTATTGTTTGTTAATAAAAAAACCACTTATAACAGAAAAAATATTTCTAAACTATGAATAAATATGAATGAATTTGATTGAACCATTTCTTAGCTGGATACATTGGTGTAAATAGAATGAATAATTGAGAGATGTGAGGATCGGCAATAGATAAACTCGTTAGTGCTCTTAAACCATCAATAGTTGGAAATGAATTTGATTTAAATAATGATTGAAAATCTTGTTTTGGTTGAAATATTGACATTTTAAAACATATATCGTTTTTAAAAGTCTTTTTATTTTCAATTCAAATATAATCACATATTTGAGTAATTTAAAATGCTAATCATCGATTATGTAGTTAGAATGGTTCTAAAAAATTTGATTTTAGAAAGGACTGATACCAGTTCTTTACCGTTCTTCTGAAGCATCTCACTCTTTAGTAGGAGTTGTCCGTATGCGCAAAAATCAACAAAGATATTCTACGTCTTGGAAAAAATGTATGAATATTTTTTCTATTGACAAAAAATTTTATATAGCGATGTAGCTGAGATTCTACTCTATTGAGCTATGTAAAAATACACTATTCTTTCAATTCTTTTTCTTTCCTGTCGTTTTCTAATTCTATCAATCTGATTCAAATATGCGACATTTTCGGACGAAATCGGAAATAAACACGTAGTTGCTACCCGAAAGTCAAAAATCACATAATAATCTTGGAATAAAAAATGTTCCATATACTCAGCAGTATAACTGGATTTGAACACATGAAGTTATCATGTACTTTTGTCCATAACCTCCACAACTCTAATTTTGCACTGAGATTATTCATTTTAGACTACTGTTGAAGGAAATGTCAAATCGCTTATATTGTAAATATATGTTTTTATATCTTATTCAACCTTCTAATTATGAATCTTAATTCGATTTGTGTCCTTGCAAAGCTGTATTTTATTTATTTACGGATTCACAAAAAAAGTAATTCAGTTTGTAGAGAAGTCAACGCTCTATCTGATGAACTTGTCTTCAAAATCTTGACTCAAATTAAGTAGGCTTAGAAATTCCGAAGAAAAATACTGAATAGATTTTTGAAACTGACCAGAATTACTCTAGAAATGCATAGTTTTAGGATGGAAAGTATCTGTGGTAGAAGTGTCAGCTCAGTCGGATCATTTTTGCGAGAAAATCGTATTGTGAATGGATGGAAATAGAAGTTTTACAAAAAATAAAATTCATTCAAGGACATATCAGAAAATTTCGGGTAAAAATACCTTGATTTTCTTTTCCAATGTTCTATCAATCAGATACTGACTTTCTGAGTTTCAAAAGAGGGGACGAACACCATTAAATTTATTTTCTGATAGCGGTTCATACAATTTTCAATGAAAGTTACTGTAGAAACCTATGCTTTTTACGCTGGATGGCGATTCAGTCTCGAAGACTCATCATACGTACTATCGAGAGACGAAAATAAAAAAAAATTATAATGTAAATATACATTTCTATGAAAATACAAATATTACCTTTTGTTGTATTGAACGTCAATACAATACGCTTCCTTGAATTATTCTTTTGCTATCTATTTCACAAATAATATATATGACAAGAAGAAAATATTTTTTGTGCAGAGGTCTACAAGCGAACAAACACAACCACGTTCTTTTTCTTTCAGTTTGTGATGCAATGCTTTTTTGTCTCTTATTTCTTTGTTTTACGTTCTATGGTCTATATAAAAACCGATTGAATATATTGAAGGAAAGAAAAAAAATATTCTTCTTCATGTGTTTCTAGTTATAGAGATAGGTGTACAACACATAAATGAGGCGAGTCAGTTAATTACTCGCTTTCCTCATGTGATGTATGTTTAATATTTATCAATCGAAAACTATTAGGAAGAAGAAATATTTTTTCTTTCCTTCAATAGATGGGCGTGGCCAGTCGGACTGGTACAGCAGTTCTTGTTTTTTTTCCTGTAGTTTCAGTGATGTGCAGAAAAGTGTGATTTTTTTTACCGGTTATAGTATACATGTAATAGTAATGGTCTGATATTGTTTGAGCTCTATGTTTTGTTATGAATGAGAATTGTGAAGTATCTCCTTATAATCATATTATTAAAGATGCTTCGTACGAAATTTTTTCACTTATATCAATATTAATAAAAATTTGAAACCATATGAAGTATCAGCAACAAAGTTTTATTAGCTAGTATTTAGTTAGAAAGTATAGTTAACGTATGACGTTGTACGCTTACGAATCTTTTCGTATATTGGATAGTGTTTACAGAGAAACTATTGATGGCTTTCGTAAGATTACTAATACCGTACACGTTGCTTCTGTTCAATGTAATCTAAAGTCAACTAAATATCCTATTCAGATGCATACAACATCATATGTTAACTATACTTTCTAACTAAATACTTATTAATAAAACTTTGTTGCTGATACTTCATATGGTTTCAAATTTTTTAGTAAAATTGATGTAAGGGAAAAAATTTCATACGAAGTATTTTTAATAATATGATTATAAGGAGACACTTCACAACTCTCATTACCGATAAAAAATCACACTTTTCTGATACATTGCTAAAACTACAGAAAAAAAAAGAATTGGTGTGTCAATCCAATGAACCATGCCCGTATATAACTTGGTTTTATGTGCAGCACAGAATACAAAACGAAGAAGAAAGCGACAGAAAAGCATTGTATTAAAAGTAACAGGAAAAGAACATGACTGTGCTTGTTATTTAGAAATAGCACAACAAGTTTATCAATCTTTTCAACCGTTTACTGAATGCCAATTTGTATGAGTAGTCTCTGGTAGATCCTATCGAAAATACTAATATGAAATAATAGAAATGAACTATTATAGAAGTCATTTATTCTGAATTACTTTATAACTCATTCCTGTCATCTAGTGAAAGTTTTCTTATAAAAACAGAAATGACACTGCATCTTTCTTTTAATTCATATCGCAGCTCAAGACTCCTGACTCGTGGGAAAATACTTTGAGAAGGAGAAAGAAATCTAGTGCTCACTGACGAATAGCATAGTTGATATGCTCAGAGAAAAATAACTTTTACTGAATCCGTATTTTTTTAAATCCCCATATTTGACATAATTAATTCTGTTAGTTTAAAGACTATCATTTCCTATTTTACACATTTAAAATCATACTACTATCTGTCCAAAATATAATAGTCGTGAATATTTTTGTAATTTAACTCAAGAGCGAAAAGAGCTAGAAAGCTGCAATTTTCACTATTATGTAGACAATTGAGTGCCCTATCGATTTACTAATGGTGGTGTTCATTACCCACCTTTTGAAAGATTCGGGTGCAATTTCATTAAGCCTTATGATGACTTGTAGGTTTTCAATGCCAAAAAGATAGTTCAGAGGATTCGCTACAAAATGGCGAATGGTCGATCTCTCTAGCTATTATGATTCAAATATGGCACACATTTTCCTGAAGCCTATGCAAATGATTTTTCTCAACAGGATAACTTGCGAGTACATACCGTGAAACACGTTATTGATCATGGTTTCTTTTGCTGCAATTACTGTTCTGGATTTCTAAGGGTGTGGATGTGGTTGTGAGTCATGAAGAGAAGACCCAGATCCACAACCTAATAATATGATGATACAAAGTTGTTTAATGTTTGTATTCTATAAGATTTCGAAAGATTTCTAAGAATTTTGTCGTTCGATTGGAAGAGAACATTTAATGACATATCTTTCGAAGACAAGATCAATATTTTATTACACTTAGGGTTATCCAAAAGTAGTGCCGGAGGTACTTTTTTTTCTTATAAAAAGTTTGAAAAAATTTTATTTTTTTATGAACAGATAGAGCGCCTTTCGCTCTATTTTTCTATACTATTTGATCACTATTCAACTAATATCATAATAATAAAATTTCGATATAAGAACTATTTTTGTTGAAAACTAGCTGGTCGCATTTAGATCATAATGGGTGTGACATAAAAAATGGGACACTTTTGCATTTAATTTTTATCATCACTTAACACGTTGTATTAAAAAACAAAATATACCACAAGATCCAGTGTGAAGAACTCTACAATTTATAAATGTATTTTATAGTTGCACCTTTTGTTTTCGAAATGGACAAAATTCTGAGCTACCAAATTTTAACTTTGCGAAAACGAGATTGTGTTTTTGGTAAAAGACGAATTTGATTTTTCCTATCTCATCTTTTTATTACCTGATATGTTCTATTTTAAAAAACAAAATATACTACAAGATGCAGCATCAAAAGTTCTACAGTTTACAAAAAACAATTATAAAAAGATGAAATAGGAAAAATCGAATTCATCTTTTACCAAAAACACAATCTCATTTTCGCAACGTTAACATTTGGTAGCTCACAGTTTTGTCCGTTTCGAAAACAAAAAGTGCAACTATAAAATACCTTTATAAATTGTAGAGCTCTTCACACTGGATCTTGTGGTATATTTTGTTTTTTTAATACAACGTGTTAAGTGATGATAAAATGAAATGCAAAAGTGTCCCATTTTTTTATGTCACACCCATTATGATCTAAATGCGATCAGCTAGTTTTCAACAAAAACAGTTCTTATATCGAAATTTTATTATTATGATATTAGTTGAATAGTGATCAAATAGTATAGAAAAATAGAGCGAAAGGCGCTCTATCTATTCATAAAAAAATAAAATTTTTTCAAGCTTTTTATAAGAACAAAAAGTACCTCCGGCACTACTTTTCGATAACCCTAGGTACCCCTCCTGCTTTGTCTTCGTGCTGCCTCTGTCAACGCTGTATGATAGCACCTCTATTTTATTTTCTACTTTTACATGCCACTTTTCAAAAATAAACCAAAAACGCACTTCGATACAGAAAAATTTCTTCTATCTATTGATATTAGTGCTATATCAAAACATTTTTACTTTAATCACATTTGTCACACAGCGCCCCCACCCGCATGCTGTGTTGTGCGTGTAGAATACACCAATCAGTGCAAAGTGTGTCTACGACGTATATAGAACGTTGTCTAGCGCGCATTACTAATGCGTGCTTTTTATTACACAGAACGAAAAAAAGTGCTCCTTTGATCTCACATGGGGTTTCTGGGTACATTTCAATATTCTCTCCTTCTATCATTTTTCTTTTACTAAATGAATAAAACTTTATTTTTTATCTTTCTATATTGATTGTTTTTCTTCTCATACATTCTGCATGTCATTCGTGTATAGGTTTATTTTTTATAGTTATCAAGTAAGTATAGAATTTATTGATATAATCAGAAAATATTTCTAAATACGATTGAATCTTATCTTTTTACATAACTAATAGAACTGCGATTAGATTCATAATTTTCATTGGAAATTCAGGAAATTTGTAAGAAAAAAAATGGTGAAAAGAAAATAGTTATGCTCTTTACAATTTTTTTTTACCATTCTCAATGTTCTAAAGATTAATTAAAGAAAGTTCGAAATTTTTCTTGATGATTTCTATTGAAAATCATACTTCTAATATTGTTTATTCATTTATTAGATTTTATCAAATAAAACCATTTTTTCATCATGAAAAAATCTTTATCAAAAAAATCTACGGATATTAAGCGACGATTAACAATAGTGACAAGTGAATGTAAAGTTTGTGGAGCACCAGCTAAATATTCCAGTTATGGTGCTGTTGCATGTGATGCATGTAAAACGTTTTTCAAACGAAATGGTGAACACGCACAGGTCATTTGAAAATATTTATTCTCTTTTTATTACATTTCTTATTTTTTTGTTAGGAAGTATTGAAATGTGATTGGGATAGTCATTGTGAAGTAAATGTGAATAATCGTCATGTATGTTCTTATTGTCGACTTATGAAATGTTTTGCAAGTGGAATGCAAACTGGAATGATTCGAGGACCTTATTCAAAAAAGAGAGAAACACGTCAAAAAAGAAAAGAAATCGACGAACACATAGAAACACCATCAACAGCTTTGGTTCGATTGACTCAACCTGAACAGGTGAGATTATCTGATGATCATACTTAAGAACGTAATTGCTATTTGTATGAGTAAAATCTTACGATCGAGATCATTATTCATCTTAATCGATTATAGTCTTCTAGAAAATAATAAAACTTCAGTTAATTTCAAATTGAATGCCTTCGAAGGTTTTTCTTTTCAAGATTCTTCGAGAACCACTCAGCAAAAACTTCTACAACCCCTAAACTACATAGAATTTAATGAGCAGAATAACCGTCGTTATAAATACAGAATCCTTCAATGTTTTCCTTCTCAGAAAAGTTTAAAGTATTAGACCTTATAAAAATTGAGTGTAGGACAATTGGACGACGTCAATTGGTCACAATGCTCAAAAATGCGATTAAAAAGACATTTTTATTAGTTTCTCAAAGAAATAAATCAGAGAGATCCACAAAGTAATCATCTGTCTATCTAACGACAAGGAATATCAAATATGACTATAAATAAGAATAGTTCATAAATTCTTCTATTTGTGCATGAAGTGTTTACACCACATCAAATACTAGTTGCTTTAAAATCTTTGCATAACTCGTATAAATTTTCATTATATAGAGACTTTTATTTGGTACAATTTTCATTTTTTTGCGATTCATACAGTTTTTGTCTTCTCATGATACTTCAAAATATCTAATAGCCAAATGACAAAATACAATTGTCGTTTACTGATATAATTATCTACTTTTCGAATTCCTAGCAAACATCTTCATTTTTTTACATGCAAACCACCCGCTAAACTTCATCCACACTCTCACCCTCATATTGCGCTCTCCTATATGATTACATCATATGCTTGTAAATGGAAACTTTATAAAAAGCAAAATAGAACTAAGCTTCTGTTAAACATGCGACCGATTCTACATTGTGACTATTTGTCATAGTGCTCAATTGATGCTCTCCCTAAACATTTCATCAATGTTTTCTTTCTTGAAGAAGTTCATTTTTTATTTTTGTTAGGACTTAAATTCTTTCTATAACAATCAAGATCTAATTAGGATGAGGAAGTTTTTTTTTGTAAAAATATCGTTCTTCATGTAATAAAATAATGTATTTTTTCTAGTGCTATTAGTTTGATATTAACTGCTACAACCTGTACTAAGAATATTTTTCAAAGGAGAAAAAAATGACGTACTTCAATAAGTAAAAATCTATTGAAATAATCGTATATTCAAATCGCTTGAATTCCAGTCGAATGACATCTAAAAACTTGCTAGTGAGACAGAAAATATTTCCTCTAAAATTATCATTGTTATTTGTAATCAACTAGACATCTTTACTAGTTACATATTAATCATCTTGGTTCACAATTAACATAGTTTATACAAAGAAAAAGCAATATTTTAAACTATTAAAAAAATCTTCGTACGTTCATAGTGAATGTGCTTAAATAGTGTATGAAAGGAAGAAGAATTAATAGATTTATTGATTATTAACAAATCGTTGATTCTTTGTTTTTTTTTAGTTTCCAACTTTAAACCTATTACAATCGGATCAATCAACATTAACTGTTGAACAATGGAATCTTCTCTCAAATGTATCACATTGTTACGATGAATATAGTGGATTATCAATAGGTGAACATTATATGCTTGAACAAGATAAATTACCTCTTAAATTTCGTTTTAAAACTACATCTATAATAGAATTATACCAAAAAATATTCGATGGTGCTCCATTATTATATACAAATAATCGAGATTTTCTTTCTTTATCTGTAAATGATCGTTCTACTTTACTTAGTGGTGCAGTATCATATGCAACAAATCTTTCTGGGATGTGTATCGTACGTAAAATTGGATTAACGAATTATCCTGCTTATTTTGATGCTGTTGGGATAATCACTCATCCAAATATAATATCATCTGTTCGATATTTAGCTTATCATTTTAAATTTGACATTATTATTATGAAATTATTTCTTGTCATACTTTCTTTTTCAACATTGAAGCATACAGTTTATTCACATATTCCTTCAGAAAATTTATCAGATATTAAACAAATTCTACATATTCAAGATACATATATTGAAGTAGCATGGAAATATCTACTCTACAAATATAATCATGAACAAGTTGTTAAATGTTTTTCTAATTTCATAAGATGTACTTTTGTTGTTCATGATGCTATAGTTACAGCACAAGATGTTCAATGGTATACAAATGCAATTGATTCTATTATTCAACAGACCGAACAGACACTTACTCTTGATGAATAAATGTTCTCATTTTCTGTTGTATCAACTGTATTTGTATAATGTTGAGTGTTGATGTTTTTTGTTTTTTTTTTCTGTAAATACTACAAAGTATTTATTATCAAACATTAAATGTCTCGGTTAATATGATTCGTTATCGAATGGTAGCAGATTTATTGTTGTGTGTCACACAGTATCAAAAGTAAGTATTCAGTAAAGAATGTTGGTCTGTGGACATGATTTTTGATGTATTGTCTATGCTTGTTTTGGATGAATCGATTACTGATAATGAATTATTTGTTCAGACTAATTATTGAAACTTAAAATTTCATATGAAGGTTTTTATTTTTCTCGAAAGAATAACAATTTTTTATTTTATTTTTAAATCAAAATTATCTTTTTCTTTTTTTTATTAACATGATTTCGTTAATTTTTCTTTCAACAATTTAGAAATTCTTTCAAAAATAATTTTTGGAATTTTATTGATTTTATTCATGTCAATAACATTCTGATTTTTCTGAATAAGATGAAATAATTGATCATTAGTTTTTTTATGAAAAATTCCGGAAAATAAATAACTATTTTGCATTTGAATGTTTTTCAAATAAACTTTTTCTATATTTTCCCATATAAATTATCCTTATTTTCTTGATAAGTACTAAAAATTGAATCTTTTAAACATGTATAGGGTACATTCATAAGGCTGTCCGGTAATAATTTTTTTCCAGGACATAATATAAATTTGGCTAAAGAAAATGAAATGACGTGATTCCATTTCAATCGTGTTTTACTCTTTGACAGGGGCGACGCGATCGGGGAAGGTGATGGAAGATCGACCCCCCCCCCCCCCTCCCTTCGAAGGATTTTTATTAAGGCTTCTCCGGATTTTAAACTTTGATGGGTTCATTTTCCTAAGTTTGGCGACTTTACTAAGGAACTTTCCACGATTTTTGAGAAAATAATTTTGTACACAATTGGAGAAAATTGTCTACTGACGCGTCCATTAGAATAAAATTTCTTCTGCGACAATAATCTCATTACTTGAATAACTATAAAATTGCGGTGCTATGTAGCATATTTGACGATTATTTACAACTGAAAACTTGTCTGAGCACTTGGACAGAATTTACGCTGATAATTGTTTTCTCGATTCCTTACTACATCGACCGGTCATCCACGTTCCAAATGCAAGTATAGCAAGTTTACTTGCATCTTCTGTGAGCATTCTGGACATATGGGATGTGGTAGTGCATTATGAAGAGAAGACTCAGACCCACACTCACAGCTTAATAATACGATGATAGATACTTGTTTAAAGTTTGTACTCTATAAGATTTCGAAAGACTTCTAAGAATTTTGTCGTTCGATTGGAAGAGAACATTTAATGACATATCTTTCGAAGACAAGATCAATATTTTATTATATTTCTGAAAAGAGTTACACGTGCAGAACAAAAAAAACCTGTGCAAAACTTTTACAATTAGCATCGCAAGAATTCAATAATGTTTTTGCCTCTAATTAACTATGAAACTTGAGTTTATTACATAAAACAGTTGAATAGTTAATTAAACTAATATTTTAGGAACAATGTAATCGAAAATGGGTTAACCATGAATCATGTATTGCATACTTCATTGTTAGAAATCGAATTATTTCTTTTCCTATTTATATCTGTTTTCAATTTCTTTGGATAATTTACGAAAAACTATATTTCACACATAAGAATGTCCTAGTTATAAATTTAAGATTATTAGAATAATTTGCAACAGTTGTTTTTAATTGTCCTCGTGTATAAACACAATGTCTTTTAACTCCTTCATTACTTTTGATGATGCAGCTCTTGCCGGCAATTCAATATATCTTTCACGTTGATATGTATGTTTTTCTTCACTAAATCTGATTCCTTCAACTTGCTGCTGAATTTGGGCTCCTGTAATCGATAATTTATAGAGAGTAGTAACCAATTTAAAAACTTCATCAGGCTTTAGAACATCTTTCATATCTCCAGATTGTTTTTGCTCTTTCAATGTTTTTTTCAATAGTTCCATATTCTCTGTAAATTCTTTCATCATATTTACTAGACCAGCAATAACATCGGCATTACTAGCTCCAGCATTCTGTTTCATCTGTTCTTCACGGATAAAGTATTGAAGATATTCCAAAATATCATCATTTGTTGCCACAATAGCATTTGCATGAAGAAATATTGCTACTTTTTTATAGACTTCTTGAATTTTTAATGCTTCTCCTCGTAAATCACTAATACGTTGATCAATGTCATTCAAAGTCATAACAACACGTTTTGTTTTATGTTCATAAGTGATATGCTTATGTTGCAACCAGTGACATCCACATACTTCACAGTCACCTAAATAAACAAAATAGAAATCACATTAAAAAATGATGAAAAAATTTTCACATTAATCAAAATAAAAACTCGTATTTATATCAGACGACTCCATCATATTTATTTCCTGAACATACTTCTTGAAGACTAGAAGAAACGAATTCCATGATGCATCTATTTAGAGTTGTAGGTTATATTACTTAATACAACAAGACAGAAAAAACAGAGAATTTTTGCTTCTTCTTTTTCATTTCGTTGAATAATGACAACTACAGATTTCTAACTTGTTCCTATCGAAAGATAACCCCAAAAGCAATAGTTTGTCCTTTTGTTTCTGTGTCTATGATAGATTTAACGATGATATTGATTGTCAAAATTCTATTCGATACGTAGAACTTGATAGCATATTAAAATGAGGAATTACAACAATGATCTCAAGGTTCGGATATCTGAAAAAATTGAACGAATGATCATCGTAAGATACTAATTCTCTCTTTTTTTAATCATTCATAAGAAAATCTTGTCTTCTTCTCTAACACGAGAGTATGTTGAATGTCATGTGAGAATAAAAACTGATTTTCTCTATGAAACATTATGTTATTCTTCAAAAACCTTTTACGTGTGGTACTTGAAAAATACATATTTTATTGAACTTTATTCGAAAAAAAAATAGTATCTAACACAAAATCTAATTTTCTTAAACGTATTAGTTGACAATAATAATAAATGAGAATACAATAAATTTTAGACCTTCAGAAAAATAGATATCACAAATGAAATTAAAGACTTGTGATTACAAAGTAAATAATTGATTTGATGAAGAATTCTTATTTATATGTGCAAAATGTAATGAAGTAAAGCTCTATTTCGCAATAAAAGATTTAATTAGAATGGCTTTACTGAAAAACAAAAAAATTTTTAGAATGCAATATATGATGTGATGAATGTTAGAGCTCCAAAAGTATTTAAATTTTCCAACTGCAAATCCTAAACACCATACGTATTTCGATATGTCACATAGGAAGTCAATAAGTATAAGATATTTCCAGTTTCACCCTTTTCATTATGATATAAATTAGAGAAAGCACAAATAACATCATAATGACATGCCAATTTTGTAATTTTATGAAACATATGTTTACATATGCAGTATATGAAATTCACACGACTAAATGCTTCATTTCTATTATCTTACAGCCAAATTCTTGAATAACATCTGTTCTAATATTTTATACGTTATGGGAACCGAGCAGCAGCGCCCCTATAAAAATTCTCTTGGCCATCCTTCATGTAGTATATGTTTCTACCTTCGAAAATATATATTCGTCTTCTTACAGTTCTCAACTCGTATCTCTTGAAGAGAAAGTCTTGATAAAACAGTACTCTATCTACTCGTGCTCTTTATCGCAATGTGTCATGTCTTCGCTTGGTCTGTTGTTGTTTTTTTGGCTAGTAGTGAAACAGTAAACAATAAATAACTGTTTTCCTCTCAAACTATTGCACGGCACACTATCTATCTTAGTTCTGAAAGATATTAACGATAACTTATTTTCGTACCATATATATTGATCGAGAAAAAGTTTTGAACCATTAATTTATTGTATCCTAGTTAGAAATTGTGTTCTTACTCAATTGATTCTATTCTATCCTGTAAGGTAGGGTGTGGATAAACCTACATACATGCACTAGACGTGCATTTAGATTATCTATTTTCTTTTTCTTATTGATTTTTGAAATGCATTGAGAAAATAAATATTGAAAGAACAAGACTTCGAACTTTTCACCTGATCTGGGATCCATTGCTGTACAATCTTGCAATTTCTCATCATATAATGTTTCTTGTTTGACACCTTTCAAATAACATTCTTCATGACATATACATATATATTCAATTTGTTTTTCATTGTTCACATCAATCATTTGACAACAATTTTCACCGACACATACTGTTCGTGGATGCTTTAGTCGAGTAACTACAGCAACATTCTGAGGTATTCCTTGTGATGTAAGTTCAGGATTCTCCAACACTTTCTGTTTATGATCTTTAGCAAGTTGAATATTTTGTTCGATAAGTTTTGATGTTTCAGCAATTGGACGTGGAAGCATTCGAACAAGTTGTTCAGCTTCATTCAATGAAAGAATACTAGATACAGCCTTAAATGGACGTGTAACCAGATAACTCATAAGACGACAATACTCTTGGACTGAATGATCCCAACTTCTAATATAACTTTGTGTTTGTAGTTCATCCAAGGTGATACCATTTTTACGTAATGCTAGGTAACGAAATGGTTCATTATCAAATAAAAACGTATTGTCCCTCGAAAATGGTATTTCAACACTGTGGTCTCTTTTATGTTCATTCAACATAGTTTGAATAAGTCTTGTTGTGCTACCTGGTGCAAAAAAAGTTGATCGTGCATTTGTAAAGATAAAAATGATATTATCCTTTGAATCAATAGGTAAATGTCGAAGAAGTTCATTGACACAGAATCGAAAAGGTATAGTCAAACGTTGTTCGTCTGGTTTCAGTAATATACATAATCCATTCAAATGTTTATATTGAGCAATATAAGATAATATTTCGGTAAAATTTTTTTTATCTTGTTCAAATCCTCTCGTATCACCGATGCCTGGCGTATCGATCATTCGTAGATTCCGATCACCAATTGGGAAAATAAAACTTCGACACTGTTGCGTACTTGATTCACCTGAGTGACTAAATTTTTCATGTTCGTCCTCCTCACCAATAGTGATTAGTGTCTCGTGAAACGACTCTGACGAAGTAAAAGAAAATGAAGAAGGAATAATGACTTGCATTTCATTGTCGACTGCTTGTAGAAGAGTATCACTAACAATGTAGTTCACAAAAGCATTAATAAATGTTGTTTTACCAACTCCTGTTTGTCCCAATAATAGTATGTTTATTTCTCGATCTTGAAGACAATTCGGATTTGGCTTTAAAGTAGATCCTTCTTGTTTTGAAACTTTCCTTGCCATTTTGGTTGGTAGCTAATAGATTATTTTAAAAAATACTAAAAATGAAAGAATTCTCATGAAGAATATTGTTCGAAATAATACAACTATATAGTTACAGACAAAAGATAAACATTCAGAGCAAGATGATATTTTTTTTTCTTCTGAAACGCATATCTCTGTAAAAAGAAGTACAAAGTTCGTCAAACCGTTGGCAAAGTTTTGTTTTTTCGCTTTCTGTTCTTCATAATCTATGTATGGATGCATGATAGAAGAAAGAGGGCATACATAAACAACACAACATTTTAACTTACTATCAATTCTCTCTGTCAGTTTTCTCGCATTATATGTCAACACATTTTCATTTAATTTTATTGCTAGCTAAAAAACATGACTATCAGACTCATCTAACGTCAATAAGAAGTTTAGTTTTTCGTTTGTTTTTATTTAAAAGAAAAACAGTTTCGTTATATTCTTTTCAAAATTTTTCTTTTGTAAAGCTGCTTTTAACTACCTACTCGTCATGTATTCTTTTGCAATAAAACACAAGAAAAAAATATATTCGACGGTAATAGTTATTGACATACTCTGGATACGACAAAAAAAATAATAAATTTTACAGACATGTAAAGAAATCCATGTGACAACTACCGTTGTTCTGTTAACGTCTTCATCACTGGGCAAACATCGAAGATGGAAGAACAAAAAAGTGTTTTTTTTCCAACTTACATTTTAAGATTTCATAAGCAATACATTTACGCAGATATTATATACAAACATCAATATGTGTCACACATTGTGTTAATTCATTTTTTTCAGCAAAAATACACTTAGGGTGTGGATGTAGGTGTTGGTTTGAATTTAGTTCTCTTGTAATCCAATACTCACATCCTACCCACCCTTGTAGGTCAAACTAATTCACCATCAAGTTAATCGATTTAGTGAAACTAAAATATAGATAAAATGAATTTTTTAATTAATTTAGATAATTCGATCAAAATTTTAAAAAAAGAAGAGAAAAAAAATGGTATATTGAGTCAAAGAGTTCATTAAATAAAATAGTTATAGTCCTGTTTTTGAGGTTGATTATTATTGTCATCATTTGGTCAACTTGTGTGTTTCAGAATGAAAACATGCTTTCTCAGGTTAAATCTAATGAGCATTTGTTTTTTATAATAATTCAGTTCCACTTTTATTTATTTATTTATTATCATTAGGTTTTAAAATAAAACAATAATCAACATGGTAACTGATTATATTTAACATTTATCTCAGTTCTGTTGCTCTGTCTTCTCTCTGTTTTCGCATGATTTGTATTTCATGTTTAAGCTTGCAATACAGACTCTGATGAATGTGTATATTTGAAAATTAATTTCTTATTTAAATTCAACAAAAGGCCTTTTGCTGGAAACCAAGAGTTGAGACTAGCAGATTGAACTTGTCTTGTCTTGAGGGTGTAGGTGTTAACATAAAGAATACTCATACTCACACCCTTACTGAATAGCGATATCGAGTTCTTTCAGAATCAATCTCAACGATTTCTGAAAGATGATGAAAAGACTGATTTTTATTTATATGCTTTTTCCAACTAGAGCTCACACGATACATTTGATGAAAATACTTACAGTAAATAACTGTCTATCGATTGTGATACGCTCAACCGATCGATTGTATTAGATCTGATGATAAATCATGTTTCACCGTGTTCTGCAGCATTGTGGGCAAAGAGAAAACATTGAACGAACCGGTAACAGAAGCTTGCCCATTTCCCATTAAGCTTAAAAACACTCGCTTGGTATATTTAGGTACGCGAAGATAAAACATGGCGTATCCAGAGGGATAAAACGAATGAAGGTAATTGATTAAAGCCGAGTTAGTATTTGCTGGGTTCGACTCGAATATTGAGGCATATATAGGGTATTTAGGACAGTTAGATGTAAATACAATGACCGAATCATTTTTAGTGATGAGACCAATGCTAATAAACGAAGGAACTGAGGCAACAAGAGAGCCGATAAGTGGAGCAGAAACTATTAATTCAGTGAAGCTATTGAATTAAACAGCATAGACTAGACTTGGATGCGAGGCAATTGAGTTTAAGATGATGGTGTTACTTCCGATACCAACAATGATGATTGTCATGGTGTGTTCGTTCTCTAGCTAACGAATACGAGCTTCGGCAGAAGCATCTGGGGCAGTTGAAAGCACAACAGTCACTCGTGATACGATGCGACAACTTGATCAACATGATGCATTGGCAGCATTCAAAGCCGAGAGGAGATTTGACGAATCTGGTTGGGAGGATGTGTATTGTTTTAGGCTCAAACTTGATTTGATCGTAGAAGCAGAGACCGTCAGGGTGGAGACAACTTATTCAATGACAGATGTAGTGCCATAGAAAAAAATCCGAATGAAGGGACTTGACCCTACTGGGATGAGTTCGGTGGCAATGTTGTTTAAGGCAATTTTCATTTGCCAAAATCGAAGTAGTGAAAGACGACTATTTATTTCATCGACAAGTAACCAAAGGTCGACAGTCTTACCATTCAGTGGATTGGTGTAGATCCTTGGCTGTATTGCATCGACTCGAACAGTTGGCGACAATGAGAAACACAAGGAAAAGCGAAAGTTATGATAGGTTGTGATATAATGAAATTCCAATGACACCTCAAAACGTTTTATATCAGATAAGTTCAGGTGAGCATCTCGTTTTTTCCCACTAAGAATCAAAAATATCTTCACTGGTTTGCGTCACTTATCGATTAGACTATAGTGTGCGTGTGGGTGAGAGGTTGAACGTGGGTCTTTTCTTCTCTGGCAACACATCATATTCATCACAATACACCTTCATTCTGAACATCGCCTATGAGCACGATTAGGTGGGCGTGGGTATAAGTGAAGAGCAGACTCACATCCACACCCTGTGGTAGATTTTGGTTTTTTAATAAAATCTATTTAGAGATTAAAGTATGCAATGCAAAGTGTAACCATTTATTATGGATCACCTGTTACAGAAGAATTGATATATTCAATAAAGTAGAACAGAAAAGTATAACCTCATATGATATTGATTTTCCATGTAAATTTCATGCCCAAAATAATTTTTATTTAACTTTGACCCTTCTGTCAGAATCATACAGAATATTATTGAAACTATGCAGCACGTAAAAAGATTAAAGAAAGATGACGTCTATCACTATCTTTCGGGTGTGGGTGTAGAGTGTGTGTTAGTATTTGGTTTACTCATACCCACACCTACTCTTATGGTTTCTCTACCTCATTCTCATCTCTACTTGAGAGTTTAATATCCAATAGGGTGGTTAAATTAAGTCAATATCATCACCATTATGAAGTACAAAAAAAACCGATCACTCTATGCTCAAGGTATCGTACGTTAACCGAAAATAATGAAGTTTACATTAAAAATAATATAATGACAGTAACGTTTTCTGTTATTTTCATCTTTTTCTTTATTATATAATAGTGAGATATGAATAAATATAGTAGTTTAAAAATCGAAACGTCAGCCACAAGTGTGGACTACCACGGCTCGCATTCTTTTAGTTTTATTTCAGCTCTAGGTGAACCGTTTTCATATAGTTTAATATCAATTATTTTAAATGCAGAATATGGTAGAATTAATACTTCTTTTTCATCTTGAAATAACGATATATGTTCAATATCTAATGCTGTTCTTTCATTACGTATTTCATACACACATATTGTACTTAAGCGATCATCTGTACCACTGTTGTCGCGAAGGAATCCTAATGCTACATCTTTTTGTTTTGATGTCGATGAAAATGTTTTAGTTAAAATACGTGTACCTCTTTTGTATTGTTTGAGATCATTATTAGTAATCATCATACCACGAAATGTTACTCCAGTATATGAAAATGTTTCCAATTTCGGATGGCGAGCAATGATTCCAATGTAATATGCTCGACTAACATTCTCTTTGGCAGTTAGATTTTCCAGGCGTAATTGTGCTAGATGAACATTGAGCGTAGAATAAAAACCAGTCTCAGCTGTATATGCTTGTAATAAATAAACGGGATCTTTTTCGTTTATTGCCATATCAAAATACTGTTTAATTGTATTGATACCATCAATATCTTGTAAGTCTTTTTCAAGATAATTTTTTTTAATATAAGCAATCAATCGATAAAACTGAGGATCTGTGCCGTATGTTTTCAATTTTTCCCAATACTCAGATGCTTGGAAATCTGCATCATTCGTAGAGAGAATCCACTCGATGGACGCGTCACTGACAAAACGAGTGCTATTCATACGACGATGAATCAATTGTTTTATTTTGTCAGTTTTAGCTTCGTCAAGCGGAGTACAATTATATTTATTTACTGTTGAATAACAAGCGCCTTTCTGTAATAACAGCTCAACAATCTTCTCATGTCCCTGATATGCAGCTACATGTAGTGCAGTAGAGCCATTTGGCTCCATTTGGTTAATTTCTTCCAGTGACATTGTTTGTAAATAATGTTCAACCAAACTGATATTGTTTTCTCGGCATGCATTATAGAAAGGACTAGTGACTGAAGTAGTGAATAATGGATCTGCAAAGAAATAAAGCCTTTTATAGTAACTGAGAAACAATAGGTAATTTCTGTAACCAAATACTATAAAATATATTCCTCATTCTATCTTCTTTATGTAAATATTTGAGTTTTAAGATACACCCTTTGTCGAAAGTTAGATATGAAAGTATTTGATTTTAATGTATCTAAGAACTTTTTACAAAAATCATTAAAGCCTTTTGTAGAAACATGTGAGAACCGTTTGAAAGATCTTGCTTTTCCTTATCCAAGAGTATGAATCATTGAAATCTGGCCTGAAAGCATCTCTCAAATGAATTGTTATTGAAAGTCTTGATCAGATGCGTATATTTAAGAAGTTTTGTAGTGCTCGTGCTTCCAGTTACACAATACTTTTCACAGAAGTGTATTTTGAAAAATGCTGACATTTCTGTCTTATTTGCTCCCTTGGAAAACGAACCTCTTGCTAGCCTCTCCCCGAGCTCAAAAAGCCGATTGAAGCTGACAGCATCGCAATCATGATCTTTTTGTGCAAGATTGGCTACGGACTCTCGAGAGTGTAGACTTCGAAGCTGCTTTTCATGATAGTAACTGTACATTGTGGAATAGTGCTCTGTCCATTCTTCGAACGTCACCAGGATTTACTTTCAATCCAATGTCAATTGACTATCAAACAATCAATGGTAGTGAAGTTGAACAAGAGCAGGAGAAATCAATTAAAAAGAGGTAAATGCAGCAATGGAGGTAGACAAGAAACATGAGCGAATTGAGATACAAGAAAAAGCAATAATCGAGTATGTCAAAATACAAAAGCATGAACTACCTTGACACTGTAAAAGGGTTATTTAGTAGCAGTATTTGCGCTTTTACGATTGAGAAGTCGTGATAAAAGATCTTCTCAACATGTTCTTTGCATAGACATCATAGGAGACCTTGGGTCTTCTACAATTGGATGAAGTTTAAAAGAGAAATTAAACAAGTGTTGGGAAATAAGTAGGACACGAAGCAAAGTTTTCGCTTAATTGGACAAAAAGATATGATTTTGACGATATTCCCTTAGAATTGTAGAAATTCTTATTTCTCAGTCTTGGGACAATACTCTTCACAAGATGAGGAAGAAAATTGTCGTTATCTTCCTCGCTAAAGAATATAATAAGATAGACGTCTCCAAATTCACACGTTCATATTCACCTTTCATCTTCTCTTTTGCAATAACAGCAGCGATCATTTCGAATGCAGGTGTCGAATAGGCTTTGCCACCGTTGTTGGACACCATCTCATTAATTTTGCCAAGGAGATTTTCTAGTGTTTTTTCCTTCTCAACTACAGATCCCTTATTATTTACTGCCACGTACCGTCGTCCACATCTATTAAGCAATTTATTTAGAGGAGTAGAAGGCTCAAACTTGCTAAGATAATCTTCAATACTAAAGTCCTCTTCAAGTGCGTCAAGCCTAGTAATAATGATAATGCAGTAATCGATTGCTCTTTGTCCGAAAATTTCTGTAACCAATTCAAAAGCTTGCTGGTACTCTTCGGTAAAACGTCGAGTGATATCAAGTACAACGAGAAAAGCATGCGGTCCAGGTACCACCATTTGATAGGCTTTTGCAATCTCCTTTTGTATTTGTTCATTATGTATGGTTGAGTCTACAAGACCTGGAGTATCGATAACAACCAATTTTGTGCCTCTGAATTGACGATAACCAATCGCACAGGTTTGTGTAATCGCTGTTGGAATCATAGTAGCTCGGAACTGTTTCTCGCCCAAGAGAGTATTGCCAAACGCACTCTTTCCTAAAATGATAAGGTAGTGTTATGGTTCTTTGCCAACTCGTTGTTGCTACACTTCTTACCAACGCCCGTCGGGCCGAGAAGAACCATACGAATCTCTTTAGTACTATTCGGAAAAATGTTAGCTTGCGCCATTATTTTCAAAATTTTATCAATTGGGAACAGATCGAGCTGCAAGAAATCTGTTAGCAAATATGTAACAAAAAAAGATCTGGATAAGAAACATAATTATGTTGACACTCACTGAGTCGATTGAAACAAGCAATCTGCACATGCATTCAAATCGCCATTGCATTGACGTTGCACTTCACATCGCCTTCAAACACAAACGACAGGTCGTGAGATGTCGCATGACATCAGCACATTGTAAAGGCTTGTATATATTCGGGACTCGGAAAGAATGAGCCATTTTTATTTTTGAGTTTTCTAACCGTAGTCATATTAGTTCTTTCTGATATTTCTTACTAAAAAATGCATTGTCCACACTTTACAAAATTGTATATTTTATTTAGCATGAAGAGTTTGTCTCATTTTTCGAGAGTCCATAGAATAGCTACAACAAATGGTTGTAACTTTATAAACTCCATTTTTGAACTGATTTCGTTGTCAGATCATTCCGCTTCTGAAATGTACGTTTGTTCCGCTTTAGCCGAAGTTCAATGTATGTCTTCATCTAAACTATTCAAATATAAAAGTATAAAATGATTAAATCCAATATCTTCGCGAGTCAATAATCTTTATATATATGTTTTATTCCTGGCACACTGGCCTAGGAATAATGAGTGGCAATCGCCTTTCCTAAAAAATTGTTGGAAGAGCAGTACAACTTTATTGTCCTATGAGATGATATTTTCTTAACGATCGTCTCATCTACTTAGGGTGGTCTAAACGTAGTGGCAGTGGCACTTTAATACCGTATAGTAAGTTTGAGGAATCTTGAGGATGGATGAGGGTGGGTAGTAAGAGTTAGAGGATGGGTGGGAGTGAGAGTGAGGACGATTACCTTCTCTTCATCTCTACTCACTCTTACTGGAGCCACCTCACTCCCCTCACCCACCTTCATCATCACTCTCACCTATCCGCCACCCTGATTCACGATCACCCAACCACCCTCACAACCTCATCCTCACCCACTCTGACCCTCGAGATAATGGTATCGGTGAGTATATGCTTTGCACCAATATCATTCATCGCAGTATCAATACGACAAATTTCTAATCTCATTCGAATACTGACAGCATTCCTCTTCTTAGGCGGACAATGACTGACAATTCGCGATGAGCTCATTGTAGAACAATCGATCATCTCAATTAGAAGTGAATCAGTGATTATGCCGTTTGAGGGTGTAGATGTGGGTGGATGTGGGTGTGGGTGTAGAGGAAAGGGATACTCACACTCACACCCACGCCCACACTGTGACTTCTGATTTTACAAATCTCTAATAGACTCGTTTGGACTTTGGGCTTTTTGCACTCTGAGGAACTTTTCCAGACTTCGAATCTTTTCTTTCATTTCCTATTACTGATCTTAGCTTTGGTCTCTTA
This sequence comes from Rotaria sordida, assembly GCA_905250125.1. NCBI lineage: Eukaryota > Metazoa > Rotifera > Eurotatoria > Philodinida > Philodinidae > Rotaria > Rotaria sordida. The sequence continues at coordinate 81,293 of CAJNOL010000453.1, forward strand.
TTTTGTGTTTTCTTGCGAATGGTATTGAATTGACCAAATGGGTTCCTCTTTCTCTTTCCTTAGCGTGACATCGACTAGATCAAGTTCTATAAATACGAAACTCTTGAGAATAAATCTGAGAGTCTTGTGTCACATCTAAAATTGTTTTTGCACTTATGAATATACTCTGGCTTTTCACTACGAATGGCAGACGAAATTGTTCAAATCTGCTTTCAACGCTCTTAACTAGGAGTGTTACTTTATTTTTATTTTCTTTATAATAAAGAATAAAGATAAAGAAAATCTTTATATGTAAAAAATAAAAATAAAGAAATTAAAAAATCTTTATTCTTTATAAAATAAAGATAAAAGAAATCTTTATATTTATAAAATAAAGATAAATAAAATCTTTACTTTATAAAATATAGATAAAGAAAAAATTCTTTATCTTTATAAAATAAAAATAAAGTTTTTCTTTATTTTGAAAAACAAAGATAAAATAAAGAATAAAGAATTTTTTTCCTATCAAAACATTTTTTTTTTAATTTTGTTGAAGTACCTCACAAAAAATGATTATATTATACAATTAAATATAATATGCAATAACATTTTTTGCATATATCGTTTCATGAGTGGTCCTTATTTTTGACGATATGACATACGGAAGTGCTGATAGTGTTAAGAAAGGACACTAGTTAACATATTCTGTTCTTATACAGGGTATTTGCATATGTACCTATTACATGAAAAAAATATATCTCTATTCTTTATTTTAACTTTATTTTTACAAATAAAGATTATCTTTATCATTATTTTATAAATATAAAGATTTACTTTATCTTTATTTTATAAAAAATAAAGATTTCTTTATTTCTTCATCTTTATTTTTTAAAATAAAGATAATCTTTATTCTTTATAAAATAAAGATAAAGTAAACCTTTACCTTTATTTATAAAGTAAAGTAAAGTAACACCCCTAGTGTGGGTGTGGGTGTGGGTGTGGGTGTGGGTGTGGGGTGTGGGTGGGTGTGGGTGTGGGTGTGGGTGGGTATAGGTGGGCGGGTGGGAGTGTGAGTGTTCATTCTCCTCTCACGGCCACACCCCACTCACACCCACCCACATTCACATCCACACCCACACGCACGCTCCACCCACGTCCACACCACACACCGCACATCCACACTCTCAATTCTGCTGCACTATTATTGTGAACAGACCTTTATACCCTGTGTCTATACTGAAGAAGTGTGGGTGTATGTGTGTGAGTGCATAGAAGATCCAGTCTAACATCCACAACCACACTCACACCTATCCATCGAAGATATCGATTCTCAAATGTGTTTGTCATCAATACATCAACATCATCCTTGATATGAAAGGATTTATTGAACGCATAGATTGATTTTCGCATGAAGAACAAATAAGAGTGTTCATCAAGCCAATTAGTGATGTCAACGTTAACTATTGATACAGGTTTTTTCATAGCTGAAGTGCGATTTAACCTGATGAGGAATTTTCTTTCTAGTTTTGAATGAATCTAATAATCAAGTTTTCTGCCAAATAGATTAACTATTTTTTTTGTTTAATCTATACCTAAGATGGTGCTACGAAAACTTTCAAAAGAGGTTAATAATGAATGAAAGTGTGTCATGATGCACATGAGTCTGTTAGAGCTTGAGTACAGATGAATTTTGTAACATAAGAGAAGAGGCATCGATTTGCTTTTATAAAGCTGTACTATATTATACGAAATGGTTCAACAGCATGGGCATGCACCATGGCATTCTCAATTCTTTCTTGATCAATTTTTTTTAGTTCCAAATACGACTTCGTCTCTTCTTTTAGATGAAATTAACGCAACAAAATTCACAAAGAGGATAGTCACTACAAATAATGATCAGATTTGAATAAAACTGTTGCATTTTCGATGTTTTTCTTCAACAAAGATCGTCTAGTAGCAACAGGAGTCACCTTTGTTTTCTTTCATTACAGAACATTCTGTGTTCCTTAACAATTCAAATGATAGGAAAGCTACGAATGTACAGCTGGAATTGAAGCGCTGTCATTGTGGCGACTAATGAGATTGAAAGGCACGAAGAAAATGGACGCCGCTGAGAAATTCGAATATATCGAGCAACAGCGCATTAAACAATGATTCCAAACCTATATTTCTTGTCCGTCTTCAACACGACAGAAGGGACAGAAATTAATATGAGCCGTAAAAGTGTTGTGGGTGAGATAAGTTATATCAAAACAAAAAAGATAACAAGCGGACTCAATTTCTTTTGTTTCCCTTCTGATAACAATTTGCTGGTTGTAAATGTGCTTCTATATTTTTGATACACTGATAACTAAGGGAACACGAAAAACAAACCACTATGATATCTCATATCTTTCTCAAGTTGATAAAATGCGTAAAGAAATTTGCTTGTGCAGTGGTGTAAAAGGGACGTTAATCTATTCACATCAATTATGAGAGAGGACAAAAATCGTTGCTCTTACAGAAGATAATTTGTCAACAATAGTAGAATCTGCAAACCGTAAAATAGTTCGATTGGTATCATCTTTTGAGCATATTATCTCTAAGGAACTTTATTGAAACCTGTTTTTATCATTAAATAATTCAACCGAACATCATTGGTAGAATGTCACTTGTAATCCTAGTACTAAATTTTGTTTTTTTCGAAAACAATTAAAGGTGTAGAATAAGGGTGATGAATGTCGGTATCTTCTCTTTATCTACATCCACACTCTCTTCGCCATTTGAGAATTGAATAATTTTATGGAACATCTGCTGATCATCATCAAATCTTGATTGTAACTCTTTCTACAAAAATATCTGTCGATAACAAGAATGTTTCGAGCATGCACGCGAAAAAGCCTGAGTCAAGAACGAACATCACGAAAAGAATCGAAAATTTCTCGTTTATTTTCTTTCTCTATCAACAACTAGAACTTTTTCGGCGACTTTTTATCAGCGTCATAGCTGCGCGAACGAAAAAAGTCATTTACCTAGTTGTGCAAGTGAGTAAGGTATATGCGAATATTCTTGTGTTTTTTTATTTTGTTTTTTACCACGTAGCTCATTGCTAGCCCCTTCAAGCTGAATGTTAAGCGGATACATATAGGCACTCTTTAAAAAAAATGATGTCATAAGAAACCATAGAGGGTTTTAGCGAAGATGCTGAACTTTTTAAGGTACCATTTGGTTATTACTAAACCATACAAAGGTTCTAGATAATTTAAAGAACCATTTCAAGTATAAAAGATTTCCAAGCGTTTTGAATAGTTCTATCGGGGATTATTTTTATAATGCTGGACTCTTTTTTAGAAACATGATTCCGGCACAACTCGCTTGAACTACACGGAAAAAAATTTACCAAACAAAAACTCGGAGGTTTCGCATAACTTTACTATACCTTTAGATTATGCTACAAATACACGAAACTTCACTAAAACTTTCTTTATCTCATAGACTGACTATAAAAACTTCTCCAGGTTTGACAGCGTAAAAAGATTTTTAGTATGCCTGTCAAACGTACACTAGTCAAAAGGTTTCGCACTAAACTAACGGGCGCAGCAGAGGAAATTGCTGGATTTTCACACACTATGTTTGTCAAACTAGTCTTCTGTATAAATTTTGGTTCTGATATTAAAAGATAGAGAATTTTGTGTAGAATTTATTGATGTGTTCTGTTAGGTTCCGTTTCCTTGTATTTGTTAATAATATAACAGGAAACTAAACTCCTTACAAGAAACTTAAAAAACAAAAACAAAACTATTACACAAACAAAATATAGACCTTAAATCAACAAAAACATATCACACACACTTCACTCTCTTTAGTAAACACAGTAACAACTAACTAACTACCCACTAGAGATAAGGAGAGAGACAAGAAGAAGAAGGAGG
>CAJNOL010000453.1:85282-96139 GCA_905250125.1 Rotaria sordida
AGATCATCGTGTAGTCGCTTACTAATTTTACACCGGAATCACACATACACGTTTCACTCAGTGCGGCTATTTGTATTTGATATTTTTTTAATTGTTTGATTATTATTTCCCTCTTTGATTGCTTTATACAACATCTAACGTTCCATCCGCCGAAGAAGACATGATTTTGTGCATTAACGCACCTATAATGTTTCCTTTCGTTAGCAGAGATTGTTTAATGTCCAGCTAGAGATTGCTAGCCTCATGATCAGACGAGTGGCTACTAGCAGCCCAGGGACGCCCCCTACAACCACTCGAGAGTGGCCGTAGGACCCTGTGAGAGTTAAGAACTTTCCTAGCAGACGGCAGACTCAAAATAATCAACAAGTAGCAAATTCGGATGCGAACCGAACTGATGTTGCAACAAAGAGAGAAGATATTGGTCAAGCAACCAATGCTCAATCTGGGCCTTTAGGGAGTTATGAAACGGTCGCTAAAGATGAGGGCATTGATGAACCAAAAGGTAAACACTAACAAATGAGCTAAGTTGAAAAGTGACGTCATATGAATACTCCAGTATTCTTGAGCATCTCCTTCGTTTGCATAATTTTCTCAGAATAGATCAAATAATCTGAAAATTTTTCGATGTGAATAAATCTCGACTAGTAGAGCAAAATTTGTCATAAAATCAGAACTCCCAGTTACTTTCTTCCATAAGATTTAGAGAACGCAAGGACTAAAAATAACTTGAAGTGCCCAGCTGTAAAAATCTAAACTTCGGTTTTTATAACTGAATTGTTTTGTAACAGCTCAGACTTAGTAGACCACACGCATATATTTGGGCCATCGAAAAGTATTGTTTTTTCAGATTAGATAAACTAAAATAGTAAGAACTCAGTCAAACACATGTGTCATCTTTTTAGGACAAATTTTACGGAATTTAGCTACAAATCATTAGTATAATGCTGTGAGAAAAGAAAAATATTCCAATTTGACAAAAGTGATCACAAAAAAATTTTCAGCTCGATCGGCCTAAATAATCCAAGAGATAAACGTGAAAATTTAAAGGTTTTGTTTCAAGATGATCCTAACGAATAAGGTAATCCATTCAGAATTAAGAAACCAATTATAGCACGTTGTAGAGAAAGGAGATGCACGTCGAATAATATGTGCTAAATCTTGATTTTCGCAAGGTTTTGAAAAAACTGGAGTCAAATTAGTGATGAACGACTAAGCATCACCAGTACCTGATTACTGTCGTCCATGGTATCATTGAAGTGTTGAGCTCATAGCCCGTTGAAAGCTCTACGGAATTGTATATAAGGAATTTTTGTTAAACACTTCAATGATACCATGGCTGATAGTAATCAGGTACTGATGATGCTTAGTCGTTCATCACTAATTTGACTCCAGTTTCTTCAAAACTTTGGGAAAATAAAAAAATAGTATATAGGAATAACTTATCATGGCCACTATTTGTTTGTTTTTTGATTAAGAGAAAATTTGATCTCGTCTATTTGACTTTTCTGTTTTTAGGAACCTTGAGTTGCGACCGAGCATGCCATTGATGTACAACCGCAAATATAATGAAGCCTCCATCAATAATATTTACAAATTTATCAACAGGACAAATTATTCCGCTTTTTAAAGGTTTTTATCAATTTTTATCTTATCATTTTTTTATGTCATACTCATTATGAATGTATTTGTATCTGTATGTGCATGTGTTATTGAGTGATTTTCATTTATACATTCGGAATAAACAGTTAATCAAGTTTCAACTGAAATCTAAACGATCTTCTTCTAATTACTACAGCGAAGAAAGAAATTCACCACTTATAATTATTCTCAACAGGATTAGATGAATCGATTTTTTTTTCGCAAGAAAAGATATCATTGAGTCGAGAGGGAAGAGCAGTAGAAAATAAATAATAAAAAAGAAACGAGATAAATGCTGTGAAAATCATTTTTATTTTTATTAATTTTTCATCAGAAAAATATTTAGATTCAAACTTTCGTGGCCCGTCTAGTCACATCATTCGGAACAAAATGAAAGATTAAATTCTTGTTGTTTGATCTCAAGGAGTAATTGCTCAAGGTAATGAGAGAGTGTCGAACGTGGTCTTAACGTATAGTATCTCTCACAACATTAACAGAAACATGTCTTCCTTTTTGAACAGACAGCAAGACAAGAAAACAAGAATAAAAGCAAACATAAATATACGACGAACAAATTTTTACATTATTAGTGTACCAATTCAGAGAGGAGTTTAAGTGGAAACATGAGTTGATTTATAATTAATCATCTTTTTAGTAACAATTCAACATAAATAGACGGTAAAAGACTGCAATTAAGTATAACAACATAACAAAATCTTATGATACCAGATTAAATGTAAGGTTATCTTAAACAATCGGATTAAATGGAGTAACATAAAATTTCAGTATTAGATAAAGACATGATTTAAATACATATATAATAAACTCAATGATATATTTAAGTTGAACATGAGAGTCAAATAATAGTAACAAGTATAATAAGATTTAAATTTTTCAATGAGACCAACATATGATTTATTAATATATACTAAATTACTGATACTTTTAAGCTGAATCATATGAGTCGAACAATAGTATAAAATGTAATAATATTTAAATTCTAATATGTGATAGAGACATTATTCATTAATATGTAGTAAAATCAATGATAAGAATCAAATAATAATATCAAGTAAGATAATTTTTTTGAATTTCAATATGAATATTGCATTTTACTTTTCATCAAATGACCAAATACTTGTTGAAGTTGATAAAATAGACTTGAATCACCTGTTTTATTCGTTCCATTAGCACTATCAAGATCATCAGGAACACTTAATATATGTTCAGATATTTGTGGTAACATATATAATTGTTGAAGAATTGAATTCATATAACATGTTGCACCACAATTATAAAATCCTACTAATCCACAAGGTGCACGAGGATTAACTTGTGGCAGAAACTCCCATTCAGTTTGTTTTCCAAGTATAGGTCTATGATGAAGATTAATAAGATCCTCAACAACAATTTTTAAATTTGTACGACAATTTCAAACTGATTCAACAAGTACATCATATGCAGCTAAACGACTTTCACTTGTTAAATATTTTGGTTCAGGTACACCATCATCTAATGAATCATTTTCATTATTTTTTAGTACGATTGGTGATGACATACGTTTTGATGCAGGAAATAAAAATTGATCAATAATTAAATGTATAAAATCAATACCCAATTCAATTTTCACATGTTAATAATGTACGAATAAATCTTAAATGAGCTATAAATAAAATATTATCAATTGTACGTAATTCATTTGATGTTGTTGATACTGTATATGATGATAACCAATTAAATTCATCAGATAAAATGTTTTGTTTTGTATTTATATTAAGTATTGTTTGCATTTGTTTTGTTAAATTTTTCTGTTAATTGACAACGTAAATCAAAATATTCAATTGATTGTGATAATAATTTTTGATTTGAACTACGAGTTGTTGCACTTGATGGCCATAATGGTAATCGAGCTTTTAGTAATATTTTATGAATAACAGCTCTTATATCACATGCTGATCTTTCAATTTTACATAAACGTATTATATTACGCAATGCACATTGATGAACTTTAAATTGTAAATGTTCAACAGTTGCTTGAAAATCAAAATCAATTGTATCAAGTACATTATCATTAGCTGTTATAGCTATTGGTGAATTTGATCTTGATAATATAATTTCTTCTGATTGATTATTTCCACATAATAATAATTGTATTAATTATAATATTAATATTGTTATTTCTTGACATAATGAATATTCATAATCATCATGTATAAAATAATTTAATAATTGTAATAATTTAAATAAAAATTCTGCGCCTTCATGTTCAATAAAATCTTGTCGAAATAATTTTGAACTTTGTTTTATACCAATATTATTTGATAATGGTAAAATTTTTTTAACCTGATAAAATTTCTGTTGTGATGTGAACTTGATATGAATATTTTGGATTTAACCATAAACCAAGAACAGTATTGGGTGTGGGTGTGGATGGATAGAAGAGCAAGACCCACACCCATACCCACACCTTTTTTTTGTTTTGGCTGTCATTTGACAGTCAACCATCATTGAACGTTCTAATTGCGATATTTGTGATCAGCATGGCCTATTGTGTAGGACTAGACATTATTTTGGTCACATTGCGCGAAAAAAGTTTTTCGACTTTCCCCTACCCCGCCTCAAAGACCATATTTTTCGAAAAATTGTTTTTTCGATTTTGAACATTTTTTAAACGCTATTCTACTCAGAATTTGATACTGATTCCGAATATATGTGTCTTAGATCGTAGGTTTTTGGGCCGAAAACATGCCTTAATGGCACTCCTCCCTTGATAGAATTTGTGGCTAAACCTATCAAACACATAGATACACTCCGAATGAATAATTTTTGTTGAATAAAAATTTGATTGGACGTCATACGATGAAAAATAGCAGAGACTTATGACAAAACTGTCCAAAGTCATGTAATCCTTCGGATCTCATATTTTTCCTATGGATGGAAGTAAATGAAACTATAAAGTGCCTTCAAGAATAAACGTCTACAGGTTTCCTCTCGAGAGTTATAGTTGTTTTGCTGGCTTTTATTGCATGGAAGGTACTTCCCGAAATACTGAATGATGAAAATATAATAAAAAAGTTTTGATCGCAACTTTTATTCACTATTGTATTAAACTGCAGCTTGTTTTAATAGGAAAAATGAATTTCAAAATAAAATGAAGAAATTCCCTTTTTATGTCATTAAAATATTTAATAATATCTTTGTCAAGCAATGAAACAATTGATTCTATTTTTCATAAGAATATATTTCCATGTATATTTATGTATTACATCAGTTTTAGAAAAAAAAGTAGTCAAAACTTGACATGAATGGATGATTCATCTTATATTGATATTGCATCATCCATAAAAAACATAAAATATATTTCTTTTCGTTCTGATCAATAAATAAAAGTAATATTTGAATAAAAAAGAATATAATATGAGTAACAAAAACAAAGAATGAATACACCGGTCGGAAGTCGAACCCGAGTGGCTCGTATGGAAAACGAGAATTCTACCGTTAAATTACTGATGCTTATCGATACTATGTGCGAATTCCTTCAAATTGATGGATTTTATAACGAGGATTTCACAATTATTCCATTCAAATGATTACATTGTTTCAGTTAAATAGCAAAATAGAGGCTAACAAATTCGCTAATTTTGTTTTTCGACATAAACAAAGTCATCGATAATAAATACATAGGTTCAAGTCACATATCAATTCACTGACTTAGATTTTTGTTTAAGGCTTTGTATACATATAAAACTAATCTCATGTCCTTTTGATAATGTTATCAGTGATGTGTGATATTGTTTTCGTTGAATCATTCTATGTAGAATTATTCCCTAGACTGAAAGTATAGGGTCTAGAAACCGAAATTCACCTGTGTCTGTCTGTCTGTGTGTGTGTCTGTAACACGTACGGTTACGATATGGTAACTATGATCGTTAAAATAATATATATTTCGAATGGCGCGCAAAGCTAATAAAATAAGATTTTCTTTATATATGATATTGAAAAAATCAAAACGAAGAACAAATCTGCAAGTTGTTTACTATTCAGTTGTTTTATAATAAATTACAATTTTTAAAGTAAATCTGAACATATAAATAATTACGACAAATAATAAATGTTCATTATTTAGTTATTTTTATTGAATATAATGAATATAAAAACAAAAAAAATGAAATATTTATTTGACAAACAACATATTCTTTTCTATTATTTATCACAGTTTTTGTTTTTGAAATAAAATTAGAAGAAAATATCAACTATTTTATTGATCTTTTCTATTTAGAAAATAATCGTTATTTGTTTCATATTTTCACGCAATTAATATAAAGATAAAATCAGCTACGTTGATGATTTTTATATTGACAATATGTCAAAGTAAAAAGAAAACGTTTCTTTTCCAATATAATCAGATGTAAATTAATTGTTTTACTCATTCTAACATCTTCTAATTGTGCATCGAACAGAGGGAAATATACACAACAATCGTTTTGTTAAAGTAATATAAATCTGATAAAATTTTGTTGAGTACAAGTAGCGCTAATATAAATTAATTAGTTATAAAAAAAATTCTATTCCTTTTTTTATAATTACGATTTGAAAAATGAACGATAATACAAATACAGAAAATTCGTCGATTGAACTGGATTTATTTGGCAGCTCAGAAGAACACTTATTGGAACTAGAACCTATCAGGAGTATGTATAGAGTAATCTGGGAAGTTAAAAAAAAAATATGAATAAATTGATCATATTTTTTTCTAACTTAATGAAGATAAAAAAAAAGATTTCCCTTGATTTGTTTGATTGAATGTTATCTATATGCTCGAAATGTTCAGTTATAGCATAATAAAAAAATCAAAAAATGAAAATTTGGTTAATATTTATCGAAAATTATGATTTTCGATAATTATAATGTTCCATACGTATGTTTAACATATTTTTCATAAAAATAAAGTATAAAATAAAAAATAACTTCAAAAAAAAACATAGCTCTGTTTAGTAAAATATTTCTTTTAATATAACTTAACTTCTATTATATAAAAAATTTATATCAATATAGACCTCCTATTAACTCAAAAATTTCTTTATATAATACGTTTTTTCCATTATAACTTTCTATAAGTCATATTAATTATATTTTTATTCTTCACTGATTACTTATAACGCGCGTAATTATATACATAATATTAAATTATTAATTAAATTTAATTCATTTGTAAATTTCATTAAATTTTAAAGATATAACGTACTCTTTTATCAAATGAGATTATCAGAGTACTGTGACTGGTGTAAACAAAAAATTACCGATCGAATTGAAGTGAACCACTTTCAAGTATATTGTTCAATAATATGTAAAGCTTATGATGAACTTAATAAGGTTAGTAATGGTTTAATAAATATTATAAGTATGAACACATCAGATATGAATATAGCTGATAAATATCATCAACTATACGAATTTATAAATGAATTTAATAATTATTTCTATTTACATCGCCATGATAATATCGGTTGTGAACTTATAACTGTATATAATATTTTTAAATTTTTAAATCAAAATAATTCAAACTCTTTTGAACTTAGCACGCTTTGTAAACATTTACAAAGTTTGGTATATTATTTAAAACTTGAAAGAAATATATTAACTGATTCCTCGTCATAAAAAAAAATACAGGTTTTTTTCAATCACGATCATTGTGATTTACAAAAAAAATTTGATTTCAACAAAATCATTATAAAGAATAAAAAATAATAAATAAAAACTTTAAATGATTAATAAAACTAATTTACTGTATATATATATATATATATATTAATAATTATTAAGTAATAATAGAAATAAAAACAAACAAAAGTTCCCATCAAACAACTCTTTGCATATATGTAATGTTCAAAATCATTGTTTGTGTATTCACGTATGTATTAATCTTACTTCATACATATTTCTATATTCGGTTTTTTATTAAGCTATTCACTTGTAACTATAAAAATCAGCTTTTTATACACATGTAAAACTTTATTGGGTCATATTTTCCTTATATAATAACAATTACATATCAATTTCTCAGTCTAGGGAAAAAAGTGAATCGATTCTCGATGAACGCTACTTGTAAGTACTGGAACGAATGTTAATAAAGACATACTTGAAGTATGATGTGAAAGTTGAAAATTAACCTTTTCTTGCCTTTTGGTTCTTAGAGGAGACTATTTTATAAAAATTTACTTTCCTTGAACTATTAGATATTTAGAAAGAGATTTTATATCAACTTAAAGCCTCTCTATTGTAGACTTCAAATCAACAATTTGAATCTAAAATCTGTTTCCAAATATCTAATAGTTTGAAGAAATGAAATTTTTATAAAATGATCCCTCTAAGGACCAAAAGGCAAGAAAGGGTTAACTTATAACATAAAATTAATCATATTCAGTTATATAATTTCGAAATAGATATTAGCACAATTACTTGAGACATTATCGTTGTTTTTGGCACATATCGCCCTCTATTGTAAAAAAGCGGAGTAAAAAAAACCGTAAATGAAGATTGAAGATCAACTAAGATTCTTTATCTTGATCTTCCTATTAATTCCTAGAATCTTCCTGATCAATTGAATTAATTCAAAATACAGTTAGCATATTGGGCAGTCTCTTGTTTACTCATAATGAACAATCTACTCTCTCTGTTCGTTGTTATGCGACACGAATAAGAATATATTCGACACACTTGAATGATCTTGTTCATAAATGTATATTTTGTTTGCTCTTATATTTATTTTGTTGAATATTAAATTACCTTTGACTTATAATGAATAGTACATACATAGTACCAACTCATTTCACTTCTTTACCCAACGAGATTGTTTTAATTATTTGGAAACATTTGACTAATGTCGAAGCAATCAAAAGTTTTGGTTCAATCAAATGTCAACGATACAGCCGGTTATTAGAGACTTATTGTTACAAATCCATTGATTTTTATGCGACAACTTTGTCAACTTTTCAACTTTGCTGCACTAGTATGCTCGATACCTTCCGACAAAGTGTACAAATCTTGAAGGTTGGTCATCGAGATTCTTATTCTCAGTTACGTATCTTTTCACAATATTATCTAGGTGAGTGAATATAGAAAGAAATAAAGTTTGAGAAAGAAAATGTATGTTAGAGAGACAGTTATAAAGTCACGTAATTATTATATAGATCTAATCAACAAACATGTTTTCTTATAATATCTACTTTTTCTGCTTATTTGTCGAAAAAAATTTTTATTTTTCTGCTATATTATTCTTTATTTTTATCTTTTATTTTAAAAACCTATAAAAAAATGCGGAAATCTCGGATTTATATCCGAGAGTATGTGTACTTCAAAAAGTAAATGAGACAAATCGGTCACCTTGGAATGTCTGGATATAAAAATTTGCCTGGCAAATCCTTTCTATAAACCCTTGAATTCCATTGGCTACTGCTCAATCAATAGGACTTGGAAGCGTATACAGCTCGGATTTGAACTCTTCGGATTAAATTAGCCTCAGAAAGTCGTTTTTCCTATAACTTGATTTCTATTGGTCAATGCTCAACCAATGGGCCTTCGAGGCGAGTGCGCAGTACAGATTCGAGTTCTCCATACTAGAAAACCTTCAATTATCACCTCTATAATCGGAAGATAGAGTTCCTATCAGGGATCGATTGGAGCGTGCACAAAAACCGAACCGATTTCCGCTTATTTATCTTACCAATAGGTGAGTTAGTCTTCTTCTTTCTTAATGTTTTATATATCATTTTGTAGCTCTTGAAATTCTCTATCGAATGGTATATAATAGTTGGGGTTTTAATTAACAATGATAGGAAAAGTCTTTTACGAAAGTGGCGATGGATCGATTTTCCCATAGGAAGCCATAGGGAAAAATGGGTATTTTTGCAATAACTCAGGAACGGCTCGGCCGATCCTTCTCATCTTCGAACTCGACCGAGATATTGTAAAGACTGAACTATGCAGAAAATTTCATCGCGATCGGACTCTCCTTTCGGAAGATATCGTGTAAACGGACGGACGGCCGGACACACTGACCGATTCTAGAGTGTACTCACTTTTTGAGTACACAAAAAAGATCTCGTTCGTCTATGATAAAGGATTATGTTAGATTTAAAGAATTTTTTTTCTATATCTTTGAATAGTACTATGCCGTAAACGAATAAATTATTCGTGAGTTCACATACTAACATAGGTCTTGAATGAATTTGTTAGAATTTGCTTTGTCTGTTTCGTCAGGATGATCCAATATTAATTCTATGATATTTTCAGAATTGTCTATTTTATTCAAACTTTTCTAAAAATTTTCATAATCTTGTAGTTCGAGATACACGAAAGACATCTTTTTTTATTGGAATCTTCACAGATATTTCAATAAAATATGAAAAAAAAATTCATATCAATAGTGCAATTTTCAAATTATCTCCCATTATATGACGAAAATGAGTTCAAAAAAAAAATCCAGTTTCTATTAATTTCTATCAGTACTTTTGGTAGGATCTATCACGATCTACTAGAGTTTACCATAATTTAAGCCATAAAATATGCCACACAACACATAAGGTATATCTCACATACATTCGAATGTCTGAAATTAATGAATTATTGAATATCTGAATATCCGAGTTTGATTATTCAATTATAGATCATCTGAAAAGATTCTCAATAACTGAATTCAATTTAGAGATTTGACACTATTGGATAGATTCTGATAGAACTTTATACACTTATGGATATTTTTAGATCACACAAATAAATCTCTCCTATAGAACATAGAAATTTTGAATTATTTTCTAGTTGATTTCAGACATAAATTCTTACCGTGAAAATTTTAGATTATTAATGCCGTCTGCAGTGTCTGTTTATCGTTTATGCTACTGATTCTCTCCAAGTTGTGTGTAATACACATTTTCTGTTTCATGAAATACAGTTTGCCATTTATCATTTGTCACCTTAAATATCGTAGATCAATCGTTTTCAATTAAATCCAAAAATTTGGTAGTACAATTGTTTTCCGTATTTTGTTGGCATAACGTGTGACGCGAAAGTAACAGGACAAACATTGGTCCTTAATTCTCTTCAATAGAAGGGTGCTGAAAGAAAACGTTTTTTATCAAAATATAGAGCTTTTGCTTCCCTCTCTCGAATCATATATAATTTATTTTTACAACATATTCGTAAGCGGGATGATGCAATAAA
>CAJNOL010000453.1:96239-108383 GCA_905250125.1 Rotaria sordida
GGAATTTTCAGAGTAGTATACTAAAACAGTATGGTTGAAGTGCACCGACAATACGGAAGTATGATCGAAGCATTATTTTAACATAAAGATGCATGTAATAAACATCTCTATGTAGCATAGAGCACAATTTTTATTAAGCAGTTTCCTTCGAGTCTCATGCCTATTAGTCTGTTATAATGACGCTAATAATACTTTGTCACTCTTAAGTCAATCTATTGAATCAAGATTCAGAGTTTTCATCTTGACAATATATCTTCTGACCAAAATAAGTAACATATTTTATTTTTTCGATTATTTCTCCATATCGTTCTCATTTGATCTCACATTTATACCACAGATATGTCTTTGATTGCTAAATATACTCTGAAAATTTCACACATATAGAATGAGAATTCATTGAAAAATGTACAAATATGTCTCATGTATTTGTGTAACAAAAATTTACTGTTTGCTCATTTTTTTTTCTTTCCTATTTTCAATAATATCAATCGTTAACACATCAATTAAGCTTTCTAGATCTTGTTTGCACTGTTACGAGCTTTTTGAATAGACTCCTGCACAAAATACGTAGAAAAAAGCCTTTGAAAGTGGATTCACTCATCAAAGGCCGATGTTATTGAAAACAGAAAGAAAAACAACAAAATCAAGGAAGAAAAAGCAAATTTTTGTTACACGAGTGAGACATATTTGTACATTTCTCAACAAATTCTCATTGTATAGAACTAAAATTTTCCGAGTATGTTAAACAGTCAAAGACATATCTGTGGTATAAATGTGAGATCAAATAACAATGGCATCGAGAAATAATTGAAAAATAAGATGTGTTAGTTATTTTGGTCAGAAGGGTGTGGGTGTGGGTGGGTGTGGGTGTGGGTGGGTGTGGGTGTGGGTGTGGCGGGTGTGGGTGTGGGTGTGGGTGGCTGGGTGTGGGTGGGTGTGGGTGTGGGTGTGGGTGTATTAAAGGCTGGCATGTGAAGCCTCCTCCTTTTCCTCCTTTTTCTCAAAACATGTCCTCCTTCTCCTCCTTTTTATCACTTAAGTTGTGGAATCACTATCTTCAATATCTTAAACAAAAACATTTGGCGATTCTACAGTGCAGAAGATATTTGAAATGATTGAGTTTATTATTGCAGCAAAAAATGTATTTTAATTTTCAACCAATATCAATCTTTATTTCAAGTTTTTACCAATTTAGAATAGTCATCAGCATGCAATAAACATATACAAATAGAAAAAGAAGTATACATATCCCCTGTGAAAAAAAGTAGGCAAAAACCAACTTTTTAGTATTTTTAAAAGTTGTTTTTTAAACATCAAATAGTACTTATAAGTAAACCTTTTTATGTAATTTTCATACCTTTTTGACAAAAAAATATTATTGAGTACTATTGTGAGTGTGAAAAGGTAATAAAATTTAATTTTTTTTACTATATTAATATGAACAGTAATTAATAATCTTGTAAACACTGAAAAGTATGTTCAATATTAATAGAGTAAAGTCAATAAAATTTTATTACTGTTTTTCACCTTTCTCAGTAAATTTGATTGATTTTTCATACTTTCAATAGTATTTAATACTACTTTTTTTTTGGTCAAAAAACATGAAAATTATATAAAAAGGTTCACTTATAAGTACTATTTGCTGTTTAAAAACAACCTTTACAAATAACTAAAAAGTTGTTTTTGCCTACTCTTTTCACATGGGATATATATTATAAGTTTTAATAAGTAACATCAAAAGATAATATAATTACAATTTGCTAGAAGGAGCAAAAAAGAGCAAATGAAACGACGAACAACATTATACCATAATCATACAACATTTTTCGCTTTTTCTTTTCCTGTGTTGTTCCTTCTAGCAAATTATAATTACATAGTTTTTTTTTTGTGTAACGTATCAAAAAGTTCTTAATAAGAACTTATGACAGAAAAAATGCAATAAATATATAACGTGATAGAGTATTTCAAGCTGTACAAAATGATCTATTCATTATATTTTTTCACTTTCCTCTTTTATTGAAAAAGTTCGGTTTTCTCAGTATATCTCTATGTAAAATGCAATTTTTTAACAGTGTAACCCTCATAACTCAGCAACCGTAGGAGCTAGAGAGCTAAATTTTTGTGTGGTAGTGGGACACTAAAAGACCAGTAACATGTAAAAAAATTCGTCTGAATCGATTCACCAGAACGAAAATTATTGACAAAATACAGCTAAAAATTCAACCGTAGCAAATAGTTGCAATTCAGTCATATGTATGTTATTTTTTTACATTCCTATATGGTCATGTTCTGACGATTACAATGAGAAATTGTTGAAAACTCGAGTTAAAGAAAAACTTTTCTTGAAAATTAATATATATTTTTTGTTAGAGGACTATATCCAATCATTTCAAGAAAACTATTATTAGATAACTACGTTTTCATTAAATACTTCTTCATGTAACACGATTTAATATTTCATGGTTGAAAAAAATAAATTCAGTTGATATTTCTGTTAAGCGATGACTGAATCAAGATGCAAAATTATCATTCATTCATTTGTACATTGTGTAAAACCAAGGATTTATGTTGTGGAAATAAAGGGTGGCAATCTATCGAATGCTGTATAGATAATAAAAAAGCATCGTGAGAATTTAAAATGCTGCATGGAATACATTTTCCACGAGAAAACAGAAATCCTCCTATTTTCCTCCTTTTTCATGCCAGATCCTCCTAAAAATTTTCAATAACAATCCTCCCTATTCCTCCTTTTTTGGAATAGAGCGTTCACATGCCAGATTAAAGGCCCACGCACGCCCAGATCCACACATCGACACATCGATGCATCCACACCCACATCCGCACACAGCCACATCTTTCTTTAAATCTCTTTTTGAATGGGCACTTAAAGACCTGCTAATATCGAAATTGTAAATAAGAAATTTGATAAAAATATAATAACTAACGATACAGTGTGAGGAAAAATAAAAACTCTTCAGACTCATCTCGACAGAAACGAAGAAATCTCAGTTTCACAAAGAACTATATGAAGAAATGTAAACTAGACGCTTTGGATATTTTCTTCCACCAATGTTACAAAGATTTCTCTCAAAAGAATCAACGGTCGTGATTATACAGAAACACACACTTACCTGTGTTTTGAATATGCCTGTGTGCTTGTTCTCGAAACTGTTCTCTTCTCACAGCTTTATATACATCTAACGTCCATTACAATCTGCGCAGTTTCTTTTTTTTCTTTTCTCTTTTATGATTCAATCAGCGCTGCTACGTTGTTTGTGAGTATACGAAAGTCGTCATAGAGAGAGATAGAGAGAACGAAGAAAAAAGCCTTGCATTCTCTTTGCTTTTATTGTACAATGCATTTATTGGTGCTCCTTTCAATCTAGGCTAACAACAACAAAAACTGTTACGAAATCATGTTCAAGGACATTAGAGAGAGACAGATCAATATAACTTCCAATATACATTGAATTTGAGTGGTAAGGCAATGTTAAGTACTAGTACACATGTATACTCGATCTTCTTCTTTCTCTCTCTTTGTTAGCATCATATCTATGTGTTTTCATCGTTGCTATCGTTCACTCTGTGGACGTGCTCGGTCTCCTTCTTTCTGGTGTACCTGTGCATGTGTGTGTTGGTCGAGATGTCGGTTACATCGCCACCAACACTCACACCCATAACCACAGCCAGAGCCACACCCACAGCAACAGCCACGCCCACATACCCACACCCATACCCATCCACACACACGCACACGCACACCCAATGACTCACATATGTGAGTCATTTTTAAGGCTTTTAGTAAAATGCTCATAAAAAATCGAGGGATCAATATTTTTCGAAACGGCTTGCGTCAAAATTCTTAGAATACGTCTCTCTATAACATATATTCAATTGAGCAAGATCTAACGACATCGATTGAGCAGGTCTCTGGTAAATCGGTCGTGGCTTATATGGAATGGCTCATATAGATATGAAAGATGATTTATCAATGATTAAATGCTCTATGCAAAATGTATAAACTTTTTCATGTCCTCTGCAGACCTTCGAAGGTTTAGAAAAAGAAAGTTCAAAAATGAATACTCTTATATCAAATATGTTTGCACGGAAGGCTTTCAGGCGCTTAGCCCATTTAGTGGTAATCTTTTTGAACGTTTCCGCAAAATTTGGAAACCAATGCCGGTTTCCCATAATACCTTTTGAGATTCAGAAAATTGAGAAACCTAAAGAGTTTCCGATGAACTATTTTGGAAGGCGAAAATGTATTTTTGGGAAACCGTTTCGCGTCCCAAATCAACTTTTTTTTGGTATTTGGGTTTTCTAGGAAACGGACTGTTTTTAGAATGTAAGGCTCACAACTCAGGAACAGTACGAGTTAAAGAACTGAAATTTCGTGTGACAGTAATCGGTTAAGTAAAATAAATAGTTATTTACTAAATACAGCTAAGATTTCAATCGTATCACGAAAGTTACAATTCATTCACATGAATACAATGTATATTTATTAATATGAAATAGAATATCATTTATCAATAAAAATCAGTATCGTGATGTATGTGCTGACTTCTTTTGCTCATTATTACAGATCAACCATCAGTCCTAGATTATGTTCAAGTATTTTCTTGATGCATTGCTTTTCACTATTATCGATTTGATTAAAACGAAGATCAAGTTTGGTAAGTGTCTGCATAGAAAAATGAATGATTGATAGTGTAATAATAACAAGGGAGTGTGTTGAAATTACTTTATTTTCTAATAAAGCATTGACCAGGTATCGGGCTCCTTGGTCACCGATTTCATTCTCTTGAATGTCAAGTGTAGTGAGTGTCTATGTGAAATAGGAGTGAATGGTTAAACAAGAAGCCGAGCAGTGCTAGTCGTGTTACTTTATTCTCTCGTAGACCATTTGCAAGATATTCTACGCCTCGATTTCCAATTCTATTGGATATAAGGCTCAGTGTATTCAGTGCCTATAGAATATAGTAAGCAGGCGATTGAATAAGAAGTTGTGTTACTTTATTTTGACGTAGAGCATAGCCTAAATGTTGTGCTCCTAACTCACCAATTTTATTATTTTCGAGCCCAAGCGAAGTGAGTGTCTGTATGAAGTAGTAAATAAATGGTTACATAAGATGCACGTCGATACAAGTTCCTTTACTTTATTTTGTTCTAGAGCATTGCGTAAATATTCAGCACCACTATCACCAATTTCATTGTTATAAAGTTCAAGCGTGGTGAGTGTCTATGTAAAAGAGTAATAGATCGAATGATAACAAGATGAATGTGTATTAGAATTACTTCATTTTTTGCTATACTATTGGCTAAATGTCGTGCACCTTGGTTATCAATATGATTGGCTTTCAGATTAAGTAAGAGAAGTGCCTGTATGAAAAAAATACGCTTCATTGGTAGCAGATGTATAGTCTGTACATTTATTTCTCATTGGTACCGGTATCCAGTACTTATTCGTCATTCTTTTGACTGTATCACGGTTAAAGCAACTCCTCAGTGTGTAATTTGAAGTGAAAAAAATAGTTGTTGACGTCAATAAAAGAATTGTTTGATTTTCAGAAAAAGCACTTCTCTGATCAATTTTTAAAAAAATGCAAAAACTCACAGAAAAATTTTTGTTTAACATCCAGGAAAGCAATTCTCTACTCAACGGAATCGGCTATTTCCTGTGATCAGCACGATTCTGATTGATAGTTATGATATTAAGAAGATATATGACAATATCACTTTATTTTGTTGTAGAGCGTTGGCAATATGTTGCATTCCACGACTACTGATTTCAATGCCTCTCAGATGAAGTTCCAGGAGTGTCTGTGGAAAATAGTAATGCATTAATCATGTTATAAGTGAAGTGGAAGAGTGATAAGATTACTTTATTCTGTTGTAAAGCATTGCCAAAATCCTCTGCTCCTCGATCATCGATTTCGTTAATTTGAACGTCAAGTATGGTGAGTGTCTATGGAAGAACAGCGGATTGACAGAATGTTAGGAAGCTGATGTTCGTGAAGTTACATTATTTTGTAATAGAGCATTCGCTAGATGTTTTGCTCCTTTATGGCGAATTTGATTCATGCCTATATTCAGCGTGGTAAGTGTCTACAGAAAATAGTGAGAGAATAGCTGGATAAGAAGAAGAGCGATCTGAGTCATTTTCCTTTATTATATTTTAGAGCATCGGCTAGGCATTCTGCTACTTCATCATTCAGTTTATTGCAACTGAGGTTAAGTTTGATGAGTGTCTTCATGAAAATATGATTGATAGGATATTAGGAAAGCGATATTTATCAAGTTACTTTATTTTTTTGTAGAGCTTTAGCTAAACTCTTTCCTCCTCGACAATCGATTTTATTGAAATCCAGCTCAAGTGTAATGAGTGTCTATGTAGAACAGTGTATAATTGACAGTTCATCAGAAATGTAGTGTTGGCCGAGTTACTTTATTTTGTTCTAGAGCATTGGCTAGATATATTGCTCCGTTATTTCCGATATGATTGCTTGCAAGATCAAGTGTGATGAGTGTCTGCGTGAAAAAGTGAGTAATTAATAGGATGTTAACAAAATTATAATAGTAGAATTACTTGGTTTTGTTCTAGAGCATTGGCCAGAAACTGAGTTCCTCGATCATCAATTCGATTCTGTCGTAGAATAAGTGAGATGAGTGTCTGTGTGGAATAGTGAATGATTGATACCATCTAAGAAATGAGCTGTTAGTGGAATTACTTTGTTTTGTTGTAAAGCAGTAGCTAGATGTTGTGCTCCTCGATGACCGATTTCATTATCTTCTAGATCAAGTGTGGTAAGTGTCTGGATGAACAAGTAAGTGATTGATACAATGATAAAAAGAAGAACTTCTGATGATATTACTTCGTTGTGTTGTAGAGCATGACCTATATATTTTGTTCCTTCATCTCCCAGTCGGTTGCGTCCAATAGAAAGTGTCATGAGTGTCTACATGAACCAGTGAATGATCGATAGTATGATAAGAAAAAGAATATGATAGAGTTACTTTATTTCTTTGTAAAGCAGTGGCTAAATCTTTTGTATATTGGAAACCAGTACTTGTCCAAGGAATTATAAGTGTGGTGAACATCTGTGAGAAATAGTAAGACAGTAGAAATTAGTTCCTAAGATAGGCGAAATTTTTGTCGTCTCATCTGAGTGAACTTGTCGAGACTTTCGCAACAACTGACGAATTTTCGATTATTCGTAAATTTTAAAACTATCCATAAACATTTTAGAAGATCAAGTTAGACTTCTAGTACATGTTACAACTGTTCCAATTATCTGTAAACTGAACGAGTTTTCCAATGTCACCTTTCACTTGCGTAACAATACTTTCCAAAACAATGAAAATATTGTTCGATAATAAATTCAAAGATTACCTGATAACGATAGTACGTATCTATGATGGTATTGAGTCTTGCGCAAACGTTACGGCATGATAATAGAATTGTTAATTCTTCAAGATTATCGAGAATTCGATATACCAATTCGACAGGTAATGTGTGTAGTGATAGAGTCATCTTGTTAGAAACTATTGTTGTTTCTTTCAAAAATCTATAATTGGTTGTAACAACATCAAAAGAAAAAAATGTCGAAATAGATTTTAAGCCATTTTAGTCAGCCTCAATCGCATCAACACTAGTTGGATACGTTACAACACAATATATATTGCACGTATTCAAACTGCGTTATTAATATTCTCGACAGTTTTATTTTTCGATAGTTACTGCGTTGACATTATTTGTTCGATCTTTTTAAAGCATACCGATGAAACATGAAATCTATTTTTCTCTTTCGAACTGATGCGAAGCATTGAATTGTGTACAGAGTGATTTTTTTTTTACTTCTTCTCAGCGGGTATGCAAATTGAGCCCATATTTCAATGTGATGTTGCTTTTTTAATGTAAAAGAAAGAAAAAAGAACAAAAAATAAATAGGTAGCAATTACTTCTTTTGAAACTATTCTTTTTTGTCATTAATATGAGAAGAAGGCGCCTCCTTTTCACTCAAAAAGAGTCAATTTTCGTCAGAAATTTCGAAATAGAGATAAATGCATAGGAAAATAGTCTGAAGTTTGTCCTTTCGAGAACAGTACGATTTTCCATTTAAAAGCTCATTTTGGGCCAACGTTTTTGATGATTTTCATTGAAAAACATGAGTTTTTCGATTTTTCTCAGTTCAAATTTTCTTAATCGCGCAAGAAGGACAGACCGTCATAGAGAAGAGGAGAAAAGCAAGACAGATAGGATTTAATCGAATTTTATTGCATTGTAGTTGACTATTTGTAAATGTGGAAAAATCGATTAAGAAAACAATGAAGTAGATAATAAAAAAGTAAGATGTATTTTATCAACGACATACAATTCTATAGATCTCATTTATAAAGCAATGTAGTAATAACTTTTCGAATATTTTTGAAGTCCATATTTGTGTTGATTACGTGGAAAGACTTAGATTTGTTGACTGATGATCATCATTAAAGCAAATTTGTTGTCGTTATTATATTATCAATGATCCAGCATACGTTCGTCCATACGAAATTTTTGTTAAATTTCTGGCAAAAATCGATCCAATAAAAATACTCGAACATCATAATTTCAATGTAGATGACGAAAAGCATAACAACAAAAACATGTCTAACGAAAATAAATCGTACATTGAAGATCTATTAAATGAATTATTGCTTCAAATATTCGGTTATTTCGATTCAATAAATCTTTTTCTCACATTTTATGGCTTAAATAAACGTATTAATCGATTACTTGTGTCCGAAAAATTTACTTCACTTTCACTTTCGAATTCGATCAGTCATTCAAATTTCATTCACAAATTTTTTCAGGTACATTTAACATTTCCAAGTTTGACTATTATTTTTATTTTCAATAAGGAACGCAACAAAAAATTGACTTCAATAGAACTTTCTGTTTTCATATTCATCTAAAAACGAATGTTTTTTCTTAAATCCACTATTTTATTCGAAATTTAGCTGTTTTTTATTTCTAAACAAAGCGGATGGGTATTTTATTTTTTTAGGAACATCCATTGGAACGATTCATACAAGTTCGACATCTCAGATTGACATTCACATTTTTGGATACTACAGAATTTAAACTAAAAGAAAGGCTCGTAGACATTGTTTTCTGTCAGCATTGTCCTTTACTTCAACGATTATATATAACTGGATATCATATGAAGGCAGAAATTACGAATACCGAGTTTACGTTTTATTTTTCATCTCTTCTCTATGTACGGGTAGACAAACTTGATCATTACTTGACTGTTCAACTCTTGAATCGATGTCGTCAACTTCGTTCTTTCTCAGCTGAAATTTTTTCGCATTCAACATCTCAATCACCGACGAATTCTTCAGACATGACTCAGTAGGGAAATCGATGTCATGGAGAATTCGAATATTGAACTCGTTCCAATCAGTATAACTCTCATAGCTATGACTACGCTCAATTTAAAACGTTCTTCTTATGATGATTATAATTGGTGGGAAAATTTTCTTAAACATTTATTGTCATGTTGTCCTAATCTATGCAGACTTTTTCTTGATACTGTCTGTACAGAGGGAAAGAATTTGCTCGATGCAGATTGGTGGACAAATATATTTCTTTCCAATAAGAAATTGCAACGTATTTCTCTTACTTTACATTGGTCGACACGAAACTATGAATCTGATCATGATAAACGAGTAATTCAAAAGTTTCAATCATCAGCTTATTTTAATCAACTCAAAGCCAATGTTACGCACACTTTCTCTAGTGATTTTCCTTGGTTTCTGTATGATGTTTCTATTAAAAATTAAGGAGCTTTCTTATATTCCAAACTTATTTTTCCTATAAGTCTTTGAATATTTTCAAATTAAAATATTAATCACTTTTTCATTAAAACTGATCTGCAATTAATTTAGCGCTTTTGTTGAAAATACAAATGTCATCACTGTTGAATTAGATTGTTATTGATATTTTTCTAATGTAAAGATCAACGCAATTTAGGTACAATTTTATAAAGAGATTGATCGATGTGCTCATCGAACGTCGATGAACATTTGATTAAAGAACAATTTGAAGTTTTTACATAGAAAACAGACAGTTAGTACAAACTCTACGGAAATAAAAGTCAAAATACAATGTAGTTTGTGTTGCTAATTAAAGAGGTACTTCATTTTAAGATAAATTTCTGCAGGTTAAAGTAAAATGATAGTGAAGAAATCTGTTTTCATAAACACATTGTCTATGGCATTTTTTGATAAACTTAAGTCAGATACTTCATTTTCATTGCCAAAAAACAACAGATTCAATCTTTATCAAAATTGTTTCTTAGTTGTATAGTATCCATCGGATGTAGCTGATCGAAAGAACCATACTCACATCCAATCTGTCTTCTTTGTTGAATCTCGATCAAACTGAAAGTTGCGAATTTTAATGTTTGTTTTCATTTGCTCCGCAGAAAGAAGGTAGTATAAACAATCGATGAATGGCACCGTTCATTAACTATCAGAAGTTGACTTCATCCAACTTTATAAAGAAAAAGGACATTGGTAACACTCAAGTGAAGTTAAATTGAATTAGTATGTTGGCAATGACATTGTGGTGTTGTCAGTTTCAGTTGTAAAAGTACACTTTTGAGCTATAATCTATCATGTAGCGATTAAATTTACAATAATTGCTTTAGTAAAGAATAAAATAAATAGAATAACCCTCTTTTAATACTAATTATGAAGGAATCAGAGACATGCATCGCATCTGAAAAGATCGTACTTTATATAAAATGCTGGAGACAACAGTGATCACCGTATACTTGATGTCCATTGGGTAAAAAGATTCCATATTTTGTAAGATAAAAGTTTTCATATCATGATTGCCATAGTAAATACAGAACGCCTATTAAATTACACTAGATTTAAAACAAGAAACATTAGGATAATCGATCAACATTTACAAAAATTCAATGAATCTAAAAATCATATCCAGAAATATCTGTTCATGCTTACCATCTTACTAGTTAAGTAAATATATATTGATTTTTCAATAAAAAAAAGCCTTATAAACAATCTAAATACAAATTTGATATCAATTGACGATAAGTTTCTCTTTCTTTTATCAATTTCATGTAACAAATAAGTACGGAATATTGATCTTAATAGAGTTTTTCAAAATATTTTTCTTTTTAAAACAGAATATATATTTAGAAATCATCGAATGATTGTTTTTATTGATTAATTGTATTGTTAGTTGTGTTATTTGAAATAAATGGAGAGTCATCCGAACAGATCATATTCGGATAGAACAAGGGAACATTAGATTGATGAGCGAGACAGACCCAACAATATAGATAGACTAATTCTTTTCATGTTTTTTTTTCCTTTTATGATTGTGTTGATGCCACTCATACTAATGGAACTAATGTAGTAAACAAGACTAGATAGAGTTCAGTTGGGGTGCGGGTATGGATGGGCTGGGGTGTGTGGGTGTGGGTTTGGATGTGGATGTGGATAAAGAGACATCCGTATCATCACACCCACACCCACACCCTTTTAGTCGATTATTTATTAAATGTGGGCCATTATATGCTGATAATGTATCTATAGCGCTTTTATTATTAAAACGTTGTGCTTATGATTATGATGGTATTATATTATTATCAGTACCTGAAACAAATTCATATGCTATTCAATTGTTTAAATCAAATCATTTTAAACAAACAGATATTCTTCATCGAGTTTATTAAGGAAATCAACTTTTTTTTAATCAATCTATATTTCAACGAATTTGAGCTATTACTGATGATTGGTTTTCATTTATTTAACTATTTAGTCTCACTTAGTTATTTTTAGCTCTTATTTAATTAAACTCTACTCATTTTTAATTCGACATTGACTTTTACAAATCATTTAAATCAAATTTTCAACATTATTTTATGTTATTTAACAATATATAAAAATTATTACAGGATTCGATCAATCAGGGGTGTGGGGTGTGGGTGTGTGGGTGTGGGTGTGGGGTGTGGGTGTGCGTGTGGGTGTGGGTGGGTGTGGGTGTGTGTGGGTGTGGGTGTGGGTGTGGGTGTGGGTGTGTGGGTGGGTGTGGGTGTGGGTGTAGAGGAAAGGGATACTCACACTCAC
>CAJNOL010000453.1:117384-136372 GCA_905250125.1 Rotaria sordida
CTTGATCTAATTCTGAAGATTCATTAAGGTTCGAATAATTGACAGCAATAAGAATATCATCCATGAACAATGATTGAAGAAGAAGAAATTCGATATTACGATTAATTTTAGGCAATGTATTAATACAAAATCTATGAAATTCCGTATCAGACATGCTTGAAACATTATCAAGCGATGATTTCGAAACAAGATTGACAGTGTTAGTAAATCTATAATTTTCTATTAGAAAACTTGAGTTTTTAAACAACATCGATCTGACTCATAATATGTATTCGTTGTTTGCTTACGACCTATGTCATCAGTGACAAATGAGAATGTCTCACTTTTACTGAAAAACTCTATAGTTAATGTATAAGTTCTTCAAGATGACATCTGCCTCAGTTATCTCATCAATAATTAACTGAATGCACTTTATCGTTTCATGTTTTTATGATTTCGGTGAAAAATTTCAATAGGATAAAAAATATCAAAAATTGATGAAATTCAAATCTCGATTTAGATTTTCTTTATAAATGAAAATTTTTCATAATCGACTAATACTGTTTTGCTACACTCGATAGTCTTTGTCTTGGATTTTAATTTTCATATCTGCCATACTTGTACGTGAATAAAAAAGATCTTTTTTTCTAAAAGTATAATACACGTTGATTACAATCACCAAGCTACCTGATCAGGTATCTATCTCATTTGTCAATCAATAGTGGTCGCAACGAATTTTATATTACTGCACGATTCAGTATTTCGCATCGAAAATCGATCATACTTTGCGAATATGTATGTATTCAAATTTTTTATTTAAGAATAAACACTTCTTCAGACATTTATTTATCGATACAGTGTGCAACAGCTCAACTAAGTTAGAACATTTGTCACATTAAATTAGGTTCAAATTTGCAAGCATCAATTTACATGCAAAATACTTTTATTTTACTGAGCTTTACGCAATGTTATTCTTATACGTAATTATGGGTTCTTCGTTTTCAGTATTTATTTCAAGAAGAAAAATAATAAACTTTCGAAATTTTACGAACCAATGAATAAAGAAAAGAAATAAACTAAGAGTGTAACTACCACAATAATAAAGATCCAAGCACAGTATCCTATTAGTTCTGGCTATTCGAAGTCTGCCTTGAACATATCCCGAATAGTTTCCATTTGAAAATGGAATATCTTGTGGGATTGGTACATTCAAAAACTCACATAGAGGAGTCCATCCTTCTTTCACATTGAATACAAGTAACTCGTCTGGTTTATTTTCTTTTATCACTCGAGTATTATGTAATTCATGAATGTGTGGTCCTATTTCACCATATTCATTGATCTATTTCTTAGTCATTTTTCTAGCAACAATACATAATCGACGCAAATTTCGCAAAGAATAAATTATCCAACCATATCGGATGTGTGGATGTGGGTTTGTATCTTTCTTCATTTCTCACACATCCACACCCTCGACATGAGAGAAGAGAAACGTGGGATTACAAGGTGTGATTGATTTTTCTTTTTTAAGATTGCTTTTGTTTAAATCCATGAGAATGTAAAACAGTTATGCATTCTCTCTAGGGTGTGAAAAAGAACCGATGTTGTGAAGATAAAAGCATGGGTGATTGTTTTCTTCTCACTCTCATCGTAATCCCTTCACCGCCTCAGTTTCATCTTCTTAGTTGATCGATGATCTTAGCGTTTCCATTGTGGAATTCTTTTCTCTGTGAAGAACCTCTATTTCGTTCCCTTTATCTCCTTTGTAGTGCAAAATGGAGCCAATAAAGTGTCGTCGTTGCTACTGGAAATTGAGAAGAGAATCACGATAATCAATTGGTCTATCCAGCTGATTCTATGTAGTTGAAAACGGAAAAGATCCTTCGCTCAGGTTTCACATGCATCAAGAATAAGCAGCCATAATCGGTTTCGTTCTTGATTAAGGTAACTCATCAAATGGCATTATTCAAATTCATCATCATAAATGACGACGAAACTGCAATCAACCCCTATAAAATAGAGGAGATACAGTGTTAAAATTGTATGGCTACAACAAGAATCTGATGAGACTCTTAAGCAAGGTCGAAAACGGTTATGGCTGCTTATTCTTAAGTGTGAAGAATAGGACGATCTTGATCTTGCTAAAGATCTCTTTAGATAGTTGTATGTTCCCAGCGAAATGGTGATTTAGACTATATCTGAAAAGATTCAAACAACTAAGGATTACATGATGACATTATTTAATAGTTATGTATAAGGAACTATTTATGTGATAAATGAAAATTGATGAAAATATTTATTTTATATAAGATATCAAATCATAACGTGTTTTCAGTAACACAAACGTACACACAGAGTAGTGATAACTTTCTTCAAAAATATATAACCTATTACCATAATGCTTGAAATTCATATTGACCTGAGCCAGTATATACTGTCATCAAACCTGTTGTTGAATCTTTTTCAATATCAAATCCTTGATCATTCACAGTACCGACATCCGATGACCAAATAATTTTATTACTTTCGATCAATGTTTTACATTGTCCACCAACAAATAATGGTTCAAACATAACACGAGCTCGTCGATTTGGTGGTATAGTAACACGAAGTAAAATTGAGTTAGAAACAGTATCACATTTATCACGTGTATAAGAAACATGAACGAGACCATATAATGTGCTTAATTGACAATCTAATTTTGACATAAGATGTTTTTTAGTTTCAGAAGCCATTCGAGGTCGAATATTAATCATATTTGATGAAAGATCAATACCAGCTAAATGTGAATAAAACCATGCACCAACACTACCAAACATAGCTTGATTACGAGAGCTCACTTCACGTTCCGACACTGGCGAATTCCAAAATTCCCATAGAGTAGTGGCATTTTCATAAGGATTATTGAACATATAACCATAGGATGGATAAGTTATTGATGATATCAATTCAAGTGCCAAATCATGATGTCCATTGTCAGAAAGGATTGGAAAAATTCTAGCTGTCGACACGATACCTGTTGTGACATGCTTGCCTTTTTGATTAATATCAGTAACGAGTTGATTGAGAACTGCATCTCGAACATTTGCTGGTACAACATCGGGTAATGCTAAAGCTAGTATTTGTGCTGCTTGCATTCCATCCGCATAAAAGTTTTGCGAAGTGTTATAAAAAACTTGGTGAAATTCCTTAGCAAGTTTTTGATATAATATTGAATATGTATCAGTATCTTCTTTTTTGCCAAGTACTTGAGACATCTCAATTAAAAGGTTGATATCATGAAGAAAACCAAATGATCCAATTAAACCTCTATTCGTCATGGGCTCAGGTGATGGTGGAACCCAATCAGCATATCGAACAGTAAAATTAGCAAGACTTGTTGTATTGTAAAGACCATGAAAATATTTTATATGTGCAATAATATGATCATAATAATCTTTTAGTATTTGAATATCACTATAGTGTCGATAAATCTTCCAAGTTATTGTCGGTAATGCAGAAGCCCAATTTGGATCAGGTGGATAATTAGGACCCCAATATGGCGCAGATGGATAATTACCAACTGGCACAAAATTAGGTAATTCACCATTGTCTAGTTGATCATCAACTATTAGATTGAGAAAGTTTTGATACAATTTGATTAAATCAAAATTGTATAATGCTTCATCAACTGTTAATGCTGCATCACCCAACCATCCTCGACGTTCATCACGTTCTGTACTATAAAATAATAAAGAAGAAAGCTTGTTAATAACAGACATATGAGTATAACAGACCAATCAGTAGGCACTGACATAAGGTTACTCAATTGAGTCCATTGAATATTATGTTGAATTTGATTGATGATTGGATTGCTCGTAGCGAAATGACCTTTCAGCGTTGTTTCACTATGTACAAAAGGACATTCAACATCATCTGCTGTCAATGCATTCGGTGGATCGAAAATAGATAGATAACGAAAACCATGAATAGTGAAACTAAGGAGAACAAGTGAAAAAAAATGCTGGAAAGTACAAAGAAAAACATACGTCGGTTCATAGATTTCACCAATAGGATCACCATGCAATACATAAGTATCAGATGCTGCGGCTCCTTTAAGATTTTCTGTGTAAATATTGCGAGAAGAATGACTTAAAATGAATAACTATGACTATATACTAAATTATTAAGATCTTACTTGGTGGATACAACTGGTTGAGTTAACGCTTCACCATAACGAATATAGACGCCAAAACCAGATGGACCACGAAATCTTAGGCGACACCATCCTGCTATATTTTGACCTAGATCAAAGGTTTGAAGACCTATACAAAAATTCGAGGTTAAAATGATTACGCTCTACGGATAAATAGGAAAAGATACCTGAATCCGATATCCACATGGCGACTGGTTTGAGTATTCCACCATCGGTTAATTTTGCACCTTTGATTTCATCTATATCTTCATGATTTAAATAACTTTGTTGTTGACTATCTATCATAACTTCAAAATTTAATGCATCGGGCCCAGCTCGAATCGGTAACATGTCCTGAAGAATCAACGAGCCATTGAGTGAGCTATTGAGTGGTGATGGCATTGATTCCGGCATGATCCATAATGAGAAAGAATCGTTAAATCCGACTCGAGCCCAGTTAGGCCGATCATTTCGACTATCGTACATTTCACCATTATAAATACTATCATGTTTAATTGAACCTTCTCGACCAGTCCATGTCTGATCACTAAGAACTTGCATTTCATTACCATTCTCAAACAGGATAGACAAGCTGAAAATAAGACGAGGTGGACCTAAAATATTCTCAAAGCAAAAATCTTTTTGAAATAAGATAAATTCTCATATACCATAGCCAGATTTGCCATGCTGTTCTGGACTATACCAACCATTACCTAATTTGACTCCTACAGCATTCATGCCAGCCTACACAGGAATTCACAGACGAACTTCTTTTAAAAGAAAAAAAGAAATTCTAACTGTGATATTTGCTGTCAAATCAAATGAAGCAACTAGAGTACGTTTTTCATAGGATGTCCAACCAGGGTCTAATTTTCGACTTGTATCTACTTTATTACCATTTAGATAGAATTCATAATAGCCAATTCCAGAAATATAAGTAATTGCTGATTTGATAGGACTAACATTTGGTACCATGAATTCTTTTCTCAATTCATTCATATTAATCTTCGTTGATCCAATCCAAAGAAGAGCATTGTTTTTTGTCAAATATTCATGTAAATTGAAAATAGTCGTTCGAAATTGAATCCAATTCGTCCATTCACTTGGTTCTTCTGAGTTTGTTGTCCAAACTCGTACACGAAAACGATAATATGTTGATGGTAAAAGATCATTTTGACCGGTATATGGTACATAGATTGATTGTGATGACACAACACGTTTACTATCCCATGCAAATTGATTATCTCGTTGAATTATTTTTATCGATTGAATTTGTATTTGATAAACTGTTTGTTGAACATTTCGTTGCGATACATTGTCCAAAACGCGAATCTTCCAAGAAAATCGAGGTCGTGGATTATTGATAATTAAATCTTGTGTGGTCTCAACTTTGTAATAATCTATGCGCACATCAAATAGAGATGGACGACGAGCATCGATTATTGACCAAAGTACACATATGAGCAAAATGCTGCAGTAGTTTAGGCAACGCATAGCTTTAGATGTTGCTGTAAAGTGAATATCAAAATAATATGCCCTTAACTGTTTATTTTTCTTTTATGTGTCCACATCTATTTTATCACTACTCACCTTGTTCGCTCTTGTTTTATCAAATTCTATTTGAAACAAAAGAGAGATAAAAGTAACTTTTTTTTTTTTTTTTTACATATATTTTTATTGTGCCTTTTATCTTGGTTCACAGGTTATAAAAAAAGAAAAAAGAAAAAAGAAAAAAATAGGAACAAAAGAGAGCACGACAAAGAAAAAAGGACTAGAGGAAGTATTTGATACAATATCAGTATTTTAGTACTACATTTTATAATGTTCACCTGAGCCAATATCCTATGATAATGGTAAGAAATGGAGTAGTACAGACTGTACTTTACATCTTATCTGAATTGAGAGAAAAAAATGAGAATGTAACAATATTTAATGGAAGGAGAAAAAAAAAAAAAAAAAAAAATGAGATGACAGAGTGTACATGCTGGTATATAACTTATAAGAGAACGGATAGAAAACATAAGAGAGGGGGAAAAAAAATGGTATACAGTGGAAGAATAATAGACTTGTTAATAATAATATATTGGATTCTCAATAAAGTATTTGTATATGAATATGTAAATTTCTTTATTTGCTTTTTTGTAATATTCATGCTGCTTGACATGGACATTTTCAAACTCTAACCAATCTATCAAGGTATGTTTAATTTGTAGCCGTAAACGATTAAAAAAAAAACTATTTTTCCTTACACCTAGTATTTTAAACCGGTTTTTAGAGATAAAAGTAACTAAGATATGTAACTAAGTATGATGATAAGTGTCTTAGTGAAATTAAAAAATTCAAATGTACATTAGCAGATTTCGATATCCCAATCGCATCTGAAAAATTCTCATGGGTTCGCGGATATTTGGATCCACTTTTTTTTCCTTCAGCATCATCTTATACAACGTGAAAGTTCCAGAAGTGGAAGAGATTTCTCTTTCAAATGATCATTCATTAATTGTTACCAGTTAATTTGATATTTACAATGCTGATACTGATTTGTCACGTTGATTAGACGCCTCAGAATATTCTTCGAAAGCATTCGAATAATTGGAGACATTTTTTCAGGCTGATCAAACATTCATTTTGTTGAATATATCTATTTTCGACAAGATAAACATGAAACAGCATTGACTTACTATGGAGAAGCTCTTCAGTCTATGGTTTAGAATATGATCCTGCATTAATGATTATTTATTATTGAACTGCTAGAACCTATTACAAGTTGGAATAACATGCTGATACTCTTATTTTTTATCAAAAGGCAAGAAAACAGTCAAGATTTGTATTCAAGTTACTCAGTTTGAAGAACTCATTATAAGAATCAATAAAAGAAACAAATCTAAGTTTAGAAAAGAAATGAAGACGAAGCTTTTCGACATTTCAAAAATCGATTCAATACCAACGATATTTGTTCTAGATAAATATATAAAAGAGAAAAAGCTTTGAAAAAAGTTCTTTCAATTTTATTCTGCAAGAAAACCGTTTTCTATCTTTAAGTACCCAAGCAGTCAGAAATGGCAAAATAACACGTTTTAATGGGCACTTTTATTTTTTCTTTGAACGCATTGCACATTTCGACAAATGTCCGAATTTTTGCGTTTTAACAGTTGATATAATTTTCATTTTAACATCGTTAAATCGGGTGGAAAGAAAAACATTTAAACACATTACCAAAACAACTGCATTAAAACGCAAAAATTCGGTCATTTGTTGAAGTGTACAACACGTTCGAAGGAAATATCTTAACGAGTGCGCCACCGCGAAATTAACTAATATAATAAATGGGCTGCCCAGTACATCCAGTGTCCGATACCGAGATATTCGACTTTTAAGACATGATGAATGTATGTACAATATTCACAATTTAAAATTAAAATAGGTTTTTTGTCGTGTTCCTTAGATACAGTTTGTAGAATTACATAAGACAAAATGTGTCAAGTTTTAGAAAAGCTTTACGAAAGTTAGAATTTTCGGCCTATTTTCCGTTATATTTGAAAATATAGCATCTTTGACTTGGTTGTAAAGTTATGTTTTAAAACATGAAAGAGTTTTCCATATGAAATTCGATGAGCTATATCTAAGAAACACGACAAAAAAAAACGACTTAAATTTTAAACTGTGAACACTGTACACACATTCAACATATCTTAAAATTCGAATACATCGGCCTCGGTCGCTAGACATACAGGGCAGTCCATATATTGTATTAGTTAATTCGGCGGTGAGAGCTTTGATTTAATCCGAAAATGTCAAATTTTTTCTATTTACAGTATAAAACCTTCGATCATTAGATGGAAATATTCAAACAAACTATATAAACAGATCAGACTTGACAGTGATAAGACATTGTTAAGAACATATGAAAATATTTTGGGGTGTGGGTGTGGGTGGGTGTGGGTGTGGGTGTGGGTGTGGGGTGTGGGTGTGGGGTGTGGGTGTGGGTGTGGGTGGGTGTGGGTGTGGGGTGTGGGTGTGGGGTGTGGGTGTGGGTGTGGGTGTGGGTAGGGGTGTGGGTGTGGGTGTGGGTGTGGGTGTGGGTGTGAATAAAGAGAAGAACTACACCAACATCCACTCCTACACCCATACTCTCTTGTTTCACAAAATCTGCTGAGACTAGAAGCTGGTTTTTCCTGTTTTTTAGAAGTTTTGACAGTACGAGTTTTCATGATATCTTAAAACAATAAAACAAAAAAAAACCAACTGCCACACTATTTCGTATCGACAACAATGGATAAGAAAACACGTTGTTCATGCTTGACTTCTACAAAACTAACATGATCGATTTCATAAGCACAGCCTACGACAAAAACTTGTGGAACCGTGAATAAAAAGAAAGAACCGAGGGTATATTTATCAAATACATATGCTGCAAGAATATGAGAATATCAAAGTATGAGACTTATTAAAGGAAACTTTTCATAAAAAACTTTCTCACATCAGGTAAAAGTGCTGATTCTATTTCACTGGAAAAGTTCAGATCAAAAACTGCTTTACGATCATGCATGAAAGCGACTAAACTTCATTCGGGTGTAGATATGGTTAACACAAACACTCACGCCCATTAACAGTCACACACTGTCCAAGTTCATATCTAATAATAACATTGCCATATTTTGAACTAAATCTTACATTATAACATCTTCAAACAGAAATATCCATTAAAATGTTAAATATAAATTTCTGCACAATCTCAGTTTTTTTTCTACGAAAAGCCCTGCGCTACTTAAAAATTCTTAACCTGCTATGAAATAAATTTATACGCAAGTCTTCAGTATTTTCTAGAAGAGTTTCACTTCAAGAAAAATAATTTTCATTACCAGACTGTTCACTTACTGAGATACAATCTAGTCGATCTCTCCATAAAAAATTGCAAGTTTCTGTGAAAATTCATAATGCTTTTCTATTCATTTTTATAGCAACTGAGTGATTTTTGACAGAAAATATATTTTGAAGTATGATTTTCTATTTTCTGGTAAAAACTCAAAATCATAATAAATTGACACTGTTGAAGTATGGTAGATAGAATTGATTACAACAGGTCAGAGTAGGCGAAGCAAACGTACAATTGAGATACAGGCGTGTCTTGCTTCCTATTCATTCACTTACTCCTGTTATCAGATTCGATACTGTGAAGATGAGAGTACTTACTTTCAAACTTTGAATCTTTACAGTCTTGGCAAAATTGGCTGTGGATCTCGGCACGGATCATCTTTTCACACAGACACACTGATATTTAGAAACATGCATAGTTCGGTCGAAACAGTCAAACTGGCTGGTCCGGTTCGGTTCCTAGTATAATATGTCCCATGATTCGTTATTTTTTGTCTTTGTATTATTCATTTATTTTTTGTGAATTGTTTTCTTTACCATCTCAATGTTTTGTTTTTCACGCTTTTTTAATGCTTATTTAGACCCTGACAATTGTTTTAATATTTTAATAAATGATGCAAAACTCGTCGGTGCAATTAACTTCGCAGTTTTTTTCATTGATTTTGAACTCGAACACATTTATAAACTATGCTATCAAATTTTCGACTAAGTCGATACCATACTTAGACCCCTTATGTCTAATTCATGTTCGTTTTAATTTGCTTTTAGATTCTGAAAGAATAAAATACAAAACAGTATACATTGAAGAGCATTGATAACATTAGGATTACTCTAAATAATAGAATTAAGCAATAAGAGAAACCATATGTGAGTCAACCAGACTTAACACAAATTTAATTTCAAACTATTCTCTAAGTATTAAAATAATTTACGCTCATAGACATAAATATTCAATGAAAATAGAATACCAATTATTAATTATTTTGTAACTTCACTCAAAAGAAATTATCAAGAGAGAAAATGAAAACATATATGAATAGGCATGAATTTGCAGTTGTACATATAAAAGACATCACATTTGAAAGGTATGACTGTGAATGTAGGTGACAATGAATGAAAGAGAATCAGATCCAGTCATGACAAAAATGGTGACCGGACAATCCGTTGCAGGACAATTCGTCGCACGGACAATCCGTTGCAGGACAATTCGTCGCACGGACAATTCGTTGCGTGGACAATTTGTCGCAAGACAATTCGTTGCAAGACAATTCGTTGCATGGACAATTCGTTGCAATTATATAATCTAATTATAATTTATCATTATTTTTTCATCGATGAATTGACCTATTAAGTTAAATTTGAAACATAATTCAATAAGTATAAAAATTGTAGGGGATATTTCTGACGAGTAGATTTCGATTTTTTTTATTTCGGTTTCTCTCGTTATAAAAAATTCTGGCTTAACAAAAAAACGGATCTGTTTTCTACTTCATGATTCATATCGATGAGATGAAAATCCTCAGACGTGAGATATCATCAAAAGTAGTCCTAGCACTATATAAATCATCGGTTAATTCGAACTAGTTGAATTTTGAATAGGTAAAATAAGAGCTAATAGTTTTTGGACTAACAAAATTTGTACGCTACATATGGAGACTTAATGAAAGGATTTGATCAACAGTTATTTTTTTGGTCATATTAAAGTCGATCTTTCTCAATGAGCACTAGGTTTCACTCATCTTCTCAAAGTATTTTCTCGTATGTCGTAAGCCTTGAGATACGATGGGAATTAAAAGAAAGATGCAGTGTCATTTCTGCTTCTATGAGAAAACTTTTACCGATGATATAATTCAAATAATCTAACTTTTTATGCGTACAAAATGATTATCAACTACTCGAGATTAAAGATCGAGGTCTAATCATTAGAAATATCCCCTACAATTTTTATACTTATTGAATTATGTTTCAAATTTAATTTAATAGGTCGATTCATTAATGAAAAAACAATGATAAATTATTATTAGATTATATAATTGCAACGAATTGTCCATGCAACGAATTGTCCGCAACGAATTGTCCGCGACGAATTGTCCTGCAACGAATTGTCCTAGTGCCGACAAAGATGCAGATTTATTTATGAAATCTAAGCATGATGAAAATGTGTGTTTGTTCTGTGATTATGAGTGTTTCATACTACTCCTAAATAATAACAGATATGTCTTCTTCAACAAGTAAAAAAAGAAGAGAAAGAGATAAGAATCTTTCTCTGAATAATACACTGATGGAGATCTACAATGTGCTCATGTTACCATACACAATACTATTCTAAGAGAACAATTAAAAATACTCTGTCTTTAGAATTTCTGTAGTAAGAAACATTATTCAAATTTTATTCAAACAAAATGGATTGTTATCCATGTCGTTCGTTTAAATCAAAAGTTCACCAACAAGTAATCTATTCATCAAAATCATCTACAGCTATGCTACAAAAGCAAGTATCTCGTTTAAATCGAGTTCAGACTAATCGTAAAAACTATGAAGATTTCATTGTTGTTTGGCTCGATGAAAATATTCAGAAGATTGATGATACCCAAAAAGTGATTGCTGAATTAAGAAAAATGATGAACCGTTTAGAAATATTCGACAACAAAGAATGTTGTCTGGATTTTCTTCGTGGAATTAAACGTGAGAAACTGCTTCTCGTACTTTCTGATTCATTTGGTCAGTATGTTCTTCCACAAATTAATTCAATACCTCAATTAGCATCTGTCTATATTTTCTCTGCTGATAAAATTAAACATGAAAACTGTTCACCATCATTCAAAATTGTACATGGTATTTATACTGATATCACTTCACTATGTGAAAAAATTCGAAATTATATTAAACTCTCTTCTAACGATTTACAAGTAATCAATACTATAATAGTTGATGACATTAACAAAAACCGTCAAGAGCCTAGTTTTATGTATGTTCAAATACTGAAAGATATTCTGGTTGACATGCAACATGATATCGAAACTGAAATTAAATTCATTGATGATCTGCGTAAAGAGTATGCAGGAAAACCTGCCTGAATTAAATATTATTGACGAGTTCAATCGAGAATACAAATCTGTAAATGCGATTACATGGTATATCAGAGAATGCTTCACTTATAAAGTTCTCAGTAAAGCTTTGAGAGAACAAGATATCGATACATTATACAAAATGGGTTTCTCCTTAAAAGATTTACATTTACAGCTTATAGAGCAGTATCAAAAATATGTCGCTACTTTGTCGAAATTAAAAATTAAGAGATTAAAAGTCTATCGAGGATTTGGAATGTCAGTCAATGACTTCTAACGACATGTGAAAAACAATATTGGTGGATTCTTGTCAGTAACAAACTTTCTTTCAACTAGCACTATTAGAGATGTTTCTCTAGGATTTGCTAGAAAATCGCTAGGTGTAGTTGGAAAAGAATATGTTTTATTTGAAATCGATATTGATGTGCAAAAACAAAGCTATTTCAAAACTGAAGCTGAAGTTCTATTTACCATGGGAGCTGTTTTTCGTATCCTTTCAGTTGAACAGAATAGTGAAGAATTTCAGATTGTGAACCTATCGCTAACTGGTGAAGAAGACGAAGAACTAAAAGTATTAGCTGAATATATGAAAACAAAAATCATAAGTATTCATCTCATTGTCAGCTTAGCAGGACTGATGTTCAAAATGGCAAATTATGATAGAGCTGAGCAATACTATCTTGTTGCATTGGATGATTCAACAATTACTGAAAGTGTCAGTACACTTTCTGTTATCAATAACAATCTTTTGCATTATTCAAAAAACAAATGAAACACCAACAATATGGGTTTCAGATTTATTTTTAATGGGAGATTGTTTCTGAAAGGTATGATGGCTGGATTTGTACAGAAACTGGTCGATTCGAAAAAGCAAATGATTATTACAAGAAATCACTTGAATTTTTACTTCAGTATCTTCCATTACAAGAAAACTGACAAAGCTTTAGAATATTTCAATAAAGCATTAAGCATTGAATTGGATACACAAAATCCAGATCTAATAGCTGTTACAACTTACTATGGTAACATTGGACTAATTTACAATGTACAACGACATTATTCAAAAGCATTAGATATGTATGAGAAATCTCTGAAGATCGAATTAGAAGTTCTGTCGAACAATCACCCTGATATAGCGAAGACATATATGAACATGGCTGAAATTTTTCGTCAACAGAAAGACTATAATAAAGCAGATGAATACTTGAAAAAAGCACTTGCGATTCAAATTCATTCACTGCCATCGGATCATCATGATTTCGCAAATGCATACAACAATTTAGCAGTAGTGTATCTCAGCCAAAACAAACTCGATGAAGCCATGGAAATGGAGGAAAAAGCTCTGGAGATTCGATTAAAGATCCTTCCATCGAAACATCCTGATATTGCAAATTCGTACATGAATATTTCACAAATTTATTTGACAAATGGTGATATTGAAAAAACAATTGAATACTTGATAAAATCACTTGAAATTCAACAAACTTCGCTCGAGCCAAATCATTCAGATTTAGCCATAACTTATCACAATTTAGGAATGGAATATTGCAAAAAACAAATAAACTCGATAATGCAATAATAATATTTGAAAAAGCTTTGCTACTTGCAACATCGTATGAAACTTTAGCTATTGTTTACAAGGATCGAAGTAATAATGACAAAGCAGTGGAATATTTGAATAAGACACTCGAAATACATCTCAACTCAATTCCTCGTAATCCTTCAGAGATTGTAAGAATCTATAATATTTTAGGTTCAAATTTGTATCAGCAAGGTAAACTTACAGAAGCATTAGAAAATTTCATAAAAGCTCTAGAAATTCAACTAAACATTGTTCCATCAGACAATTTGCAAATTGAATTATTATATAATAATATAGGACAACTTTATAATACGCTTAGAGAGTATGAGAAGGCCGTCAAATATTTTAACAAACTACTGGAAATACAAATAAATTCAATTCCATGAAACCATCCAAATTTAGATCTGGGTGAGAGTTATCGCAGTCTAGCAAACACTTTATATAGTCAAAATAAAATCAAGGAAGCACTAGAATGTATGAAAAAGAAATATGATATTAATTTGAAAAGTTTTCCATCCAATCATCCAAAATTAATAAAAGATCTAGAATCGATCGCCATACATGGACAACAGTTACAAGAGAAAGAAAAAGAATGAGCTTATTTTACATCAGAATCTGCTTGACTCTTTTCTATAAACGTTATTTCATGCCTATCTGTATGGATGGAAGTAATAATAACCATACTGACTATTTTATGATCCATCATTGTTGAGTTGGCTATAGCTTATCATTTGTTTGCTATGGAATGTTTTGTTGTTGTCATATTCATCGTTGTCAAGTAGTGTTTAAATGTTTTATTGAATACTTGTTCTATATTCATAGGTTCGATAATTTTCGAGCATTCTATGAAAGTATTTTATCGTTTCATCAACTTTATTTTGATATTGTGAAGACAAGTGTTCTGAGTGTAGCCGATGAATATAAGCTATATTCATGAGGTTTATCAGTCACATCTTTGTTTAATCAATTGAAAACAGACTAACATGCACTTCTATTATACAAATGAATCTGCTACTCTCAACTTTTGCTTTACGGTGATCGATTTCTTCATGAAAATTAAAGTGAATAATACATAAGTGTGGGTGTGGGTCTGAGTCACCCTTCTAGTCTACACCCACACCCACACCGTCCATCAATAATAAAAGACGTCAGACTATTTTTATTAACTAAAAAAGAATATTTTTTTTTACTAATTTTTAATAATAACTAATCGATTCTGTAACAAATATCTTATATATTAAATTAAAAAAATAGCTCTGGAGAATTTTATTGTTAGCATCAATGAGGGGTATGGATGTGGGTGTTTCATTTCTTTTTGCGCCCACACCCACACCCAGACTCACATTCACACCGCACACCCACACCCACCCACATCCACACCCAAACCCATACCCACATCAACACTCATCCAAACTACTAGAAGGAATCGATGTCGCTTAATATTATTCTTTCTATGGTTTCCATTATCAATTATGTTTATTTGTCTTACTTATCAAGTCTTTCTTTTAATACTCTGTGACTGGATAAATCCACTCATCGAACTCGAGCCCATACATCCAAGCAGTGTGAAAAAAAATATCAAGGACAATTACGCATCTCTATTTTTATATCACCAAGAAAAAAATTTCATATTACTTTCTTGTTGTGACAGCGCAAAATGATCAAAGGCTATCCTCAAGATAATGACTTTTCATATAATAGACACATCAAATCGAAGATCGACGGAGAAAAGTTGTATGGTGATGATTGCAGTTAGTGACGTATATATTTTTTTGTGGACCTTGGAAAAAAATTTTATGTGTAATTCTGTCCTCGTCTCCGGACAAATATCTACCATTATTTTCTCGTACTTAGATACGTCTAACAAAGGTAAAACGAATATCTTATCTGTAAATGATGAATAACAGCTTTCATCACTTCAAAATTATAGATCTGCGTAGTTAAAATGTTAGGAGGATCGTTTTATATAACCGAATATAAGAATGAAGAAGAAAGATGAGAAAAAGAATACTAGATTTCCATTAGTGATATTATTTTAATATGAAACCTTTTCGTAGCTACATTACCCTATTAAGTGCTCTATTTAGTTCATAATCTGGTAGTATTATTTGATAGACATTAGATCTAACTTCAACAAATACTTTAGCTTCTCTTAACTTTCACTCCGTAGAATATAAGTGGTGATTTCATGTTATTGTAAAATAAACGTATGTGTGCTGAGAAGAAATTTCACTGGTGTTGCTAAAGAATGAAGAGTCAGAAGAAAAATTGGGAGATAGAAAATGAATTGTTTTTGTAGTATTGAGAGCTAACTTCTTTATCGCGTGAGTGGTATATTGATAAATATCTATCTATCTCACTATCTGTCAGCCTA
Organism: Rotaria sordida; assembly: GCA_905250125.1. NCBI lineage: Eukaryota > Metazoa > Rotifera > Eurotatoria > Philodinida > Philodinidae > Rotaria > Rotaria sordida. Next base: position 133,437 of record CAJNOL010000453.1, read on the forward strand.
ACTATTTACCTATCTTTCCGCCTGTCTATCTATCCATCTATTATATTGAACTATCTGCTATAGTTAATATTTTAAAAGCTTCAGGGAGGTGACTGAAAATGTAAAATACTAACAGTGACTAATAAAAATGTTCTCGTATTCGACCACTTAAAACATCAAAAATTCATGTTCAAGCAAAATCCATGCCATTTTCGAGATCAACACCAAAAACTGCGACTCAGTTTTTAGTGCTGATGTCGAATATAACATGGATTTTGCTTGAAAATGAACTTTTGATGTTTTAAGTCGTCGAAGATGAGGATATTTTCAGCAGTCATTGTTAGTATTTTGCATTTTTGATCACCTTCCTGAGGATTTCAAAATATAAACTATAGTGCATCTTGTAGAAAATTGTTTTCTCTACAAGATAGAGATTTCAAATTTTTAGATAAAAAGTCCTAACTATATAGTTTTTACCAAATATTCAGAAACTGATGTTTCATATTCTAGACCCTAGATATGATATTCGAGACGTGAAAAATATCATATCTCGTTCAATTTTTCCCTTTGTTTCAAATGAGACATTGCTAAAAAAGATCGATTGCGAAATGGTTGAGAAAGAAGGGAAATACGAGATACCTGGTTTTTGAGAAAATTGAAAATAATCTGCTTTCAAAAATGTAATATGTCAATCGAAAAAGTTTTTTCGTCTATAAATTTGACGACAGAGTTTCTAGACAAGAGCTATGGAATAAGCATATAGAGATTAAAGTCTGGAATTTGACCATGCGACTGTGATGAACTGGAGAGGTAGTTCTATCGCTATCCTCGCTAATGATGTTTATTGTGCTACTTCATCACTCCACTCGTATCTATATCACTACGAACAGACATCATCACGATCAACACTTTAAGGAAGAGAAGTGAAGTGTAACGATCAATAACTGTTACAGAGACATGATTTCTTGATGAGCTCAGGGACCCTCTTATAATGTATGCTTATAAATTAATGTCTCTACAAAAAATCTCGTCTTTGTATTGTTTATTCTTTTAGAAAACGTAAGTGAATTCTGTTTCATTGTTCATAATTTAGATACATTTATTTTTTCCTGGACTGTCCAATATGAAATTTATTATTATTTTTCTATTTATAATGTATGTTTATACATTTGATAATGATAATCATCAAAACCAATGTGATGATATGTGTTTATTAAATATCAATGAAATTGATATGTCAAAGTTTATAAGTGGTACAAATGAAGAGAGAAAAGAAATTGCATTATTATTTGATAAAACTTTTCATGAATATGGTATTATTCGATTAATCAATACTAATATTACATCAGAATTAATAGATAAATCAAAAGAATTTTTTTCATTAAATTTGGAAACAAAACTGAAATATTAAATAAATGGTTCATATTATGAAACACCTGGATATAAACCAACAGGATTAGAATCTGTTGCCAACTATAAGGGGCAAAAAAAGGCATCATATTCCGATTCTGTCGAAGTTTTTTATACCACTTTCAAATCTCAATCAAAACAATTCAATTTTTCTATTGATCAATTACCTGAATTATTTCGTGATGTTATACCAGACTATATGTTAAAAGCAAGACAATTAATTTCTTATGTTCATAATATTGTTGACATGGCATTGGAATTAGATGAAAATACACTTGATAAAAATTATACAAATGATGATGCTCTTTTTAGTTTAAGATTAACTAAATATTTACCAACGAAAAATGAGGAACAATTAGCATTCGGAGAACATCAAGATTTTCTTGGATTTACATTATTACAAAATGATAATGTACCAGGTATGTAAAAAAGAAGAAAACTTCTGCTACTTTTAGATCGAAATGAAAAAAAAAGCACTGTATCTAGCTAAATTTTTCAGAAGATCGAGGAAACAGAAATATAACATTTTTTCCCACTTTCTAATTATTTTTAGAAAATCGATTCTATTAAATTCTGTTAGACTTTTAGACCCTTTTTCAGATATGAATCTGGTACTAGTTTTCAACCTGAACAGATCAAATGTAAAATTTGGAAAAAAAATGTTGACAGCGGAAAACTGTTTTTCCAATACTCAATTGAGAGCTCCGACTAACATATTTGGAATCAGTTTTCTCGACTATATATAAGGTCAACACTTTTATGTGAAATGTGATTGAACACTTGAGGTTGTTCTTTCGTCAGAGAAATCTAGCATATTTGTAAATGAAGTCTATTTTTTTTCTATTGATGCCAAGAAATATTGCTGGTATATTTTTTATTTTTTAGGTTTAGAAGTGAACGTAAATCAAACATGGTTTCGTGTAGAATCTAAACCAGACACTCTATTATTAGTTGGTGGTGAATATATTGAAAGATGGACAAATAATTACTGGATATCTATATTACATCGTGTTGCAGCAGTAAAACAATTAAGATATTCAGTATTATTCTTTACTGGACCAGATATGAATTCTTTTATTCAAACATTGCCATGTAAAAAATGTCGACAGCAACAATCAAAATATGCTCCAATTACTGGACACGAACATTTAAAACAAAAAAGTATAGCTGCAACACGTAACTAATATCGCAATTGTACAAAAAAAAAACTTTTCATTGATTCATTTGTTCTTTATTTCAAAGATGATTAATAAATAATAATCATATAAAACAAATAAAAATCGAATCAAGAAGAAGCTACAGTGTGAGTGTAAATGTCAGAGTCTACTATTTCTCTTTAGCCACACCTACACCCTTTGTATATAAAGAATAACGAACAAACATGTGCATGTTTTATTCTATAGATCATGCGTTCTAGATCGATTAAATTACTTATTCAGTATGTCGATAAGCTCAATTGAAAGTTTATCCAATGAAATTTTAAAAAAAATCTTCGATGCTTCTGAAATCTATCATTCCTTTTCAAATCGTAAATCAACGTTTTCATC